>JAJJMB010004025.1:4001094-4050567 GCA_023531105.1 Papaver atlanticum
AGTATTTAGTTACCCTTGGTTATTTATTTTTTTATTGAAAATAATATTAAAGGCCAATTTTTTCTAGGGAGAAGATAAATCAATAGATGTGGTTTTAAGATTATCGGGTCGAGGCAGGAAAGAAGATGAAACCTATTAAAAAAAATTGACCATATACAAGTCTACATGCGAATCAATTGTAATTGATTTAGTTTCTTCATGCGAATCGACTATACGTGAATCAATAATATTCATAGAGATCAAAGGCGGTAGTAGAAGAAGTAGTGGCTGGTGGAGGCGGTTCTCAGAAAGTGGTGGAAACGGAAACATTAGTGGCGGTCAGGGGTGGAGCCAAGACCAATTGAACTATTTTTGGTGTTTTTATCATAAAATGGGCTACTAAGTCCATTTTGCACCCCTATTTGACTTGCCTAGAATTTTGGCACCGCCTACCTCAAAGTTTAGACAACTTAGGAAATATAAAGGACGCTCTGGATTCATTCTTGGAAAAGCTAAATCTACGGCTATAAAATGATCAGTTTAATTAACTTTCAATAATTAATGTTCTATTGATATTTCATAATAAATATTTCTTTAGTTAATCAAATATAAATATATTTTCGTTAATCGAATACATAATAAATTAATTTTTATGTTAAATTAGTAGGCATTAATGGTGGTTGTGATGGTGGGCGGGGGTGGTGGATCGGCGGTGGGGATAATGGTGGTGGGTGTTGGTGAGAATGGTGGAGTGATGACGTTAATGGTGGTGGTGGTGGAAGAAGTAGTGGTAGTGGGATGAGAAAGGTGTCCTAAGGTAGATAAATTATTTAGTTACCCTTGGTTATTTATTTATTTTTGATATTAGTTTTTTATTTTATTTATTTATTTTTCTTAAATTAAAAATAATATTAAAGGCCATATTTTTCTAGGGAGAAGATAAATCAATAGCTGTGGTTTTAAGATTATCGGGTCGAAGCAGGAAAGAAGATGAAACCTATTAAAAAAACATTGACCATACACAAGGCTACGTGGGAATCAATTGTAATTGATTTAGTTTCTCATATCTCTCTCTATTCCCATTTTTTTGTCATGATTTCTGTTTCTGCCATTTCTCCTCGACTTCATGCGATTATGCATGCCTACGAAATAGTTCATGGTAATAGGTAAAGAGAGAACATAAGTAGATAAGAAACAAAATGGATCAAAACTACAGATTATTAAACTTTTGGAGAATGAATAAACACAAATCTATGTAAATTTTGAATAATTTATATCACCAAAGGGAGAAAAGTAATTCCTGAAGCTACCATATTTTGTAAGATTAATCTGATTGATTTTGAATTAATTTTGTGTTTTCAGTTTTGTTATAAATTTGGTTTATGACCTTAGATTATTTATTTATTTTCGAAGTAGGGACACTACTTTATTTTGAAGAAGTGAATGAAGTAGTGTTCTACTACCCATAGGCCCATATGAATTTGAGGAGTTGGTTAACGATTAACTATGTTTGTCGTAAAAGATTGTATGACTTACAGACATAATATTAAAATATTTGAAGCTAAGGACATGTTTATTAACCAACACCTCAAAAACATTTAGACTTGGATCGACTTGATCGATTTTTCGCAAACAATTATGATATGTATGAACCGATGGATATATTTGAAATTTTCGTGCCGTAACGGCACGGGTTAAGCCCCAATATATAACTAAAACACAACCAAAAAATTTGGTTCACCGGGGCACACCACAACATGAAACCCATCATTTGATTTTTATTTTTCACGGATGGCTAATGGTATTGTGACTCATCTTTAACCTGATATTTTAATGAAATAACCATAAATTTATACCATTACATAAACATGAACAATGTACATTACTTAACTAGTTTTTTGGGTCATGTGCTTTCATCTTATTATGTCTCTTTATCCTATGATATCAATTACATTCTTTTCATCATAGTCATCACAAAACAAATAAATTTATATTAAAATGAGAGAAAGTGCGCACTGGAAATCAATTAAGACATTGGAGTAAACTAAATGCACATCAAAAAATAAATCGATGAACCAATTTTCTCTTAGTTGAAGGATTTCTTCCGATAGCAGTTTTAATTTATTGGTCATTCTTTATATAATAATTTGCATTTTAGTAATTATATTTTCATTAATGTTTGAAGATTGTTGCTTAGAATCTACTTCCTTTTTTTTTTTTCATCTACTACAAAAATAAATAAAAAAGTTAACTTTTTTGGAAGATTAATTAATAGTAGTATCTGAACTGAAGAATATATCCTTGACCGTGGAGGAAGATTTCTTGGTGGTTGTTTATTAAGTGGGATTTATGGTAATAGAGTTGATTATTTTAAATTTTATGGCGTTCATTTTTTGGGCTTCGTCGTGCTAAAACGTCATATGAATGGTAGTCGGTTCACTTTAGTTTCGCTTTAGATTTATTTAAGGTTTCATCTTTTCTGGTATTTTCTTCTGCTGGTTGGTTAAATTTTATCTCTTGATTTCTCGTAATCACCTACTTAATTTCCCGACAATTTTACCCACTTATCTTGGGAAAAATTAGCCAATTTGTGGTAAATGCTTATAGTTCCTCGGTTTTGTCTGTGAATTCAATTTCTTTACATGTTATTAAATTTGCATGCTTGTGTTTTATCAATCTTTGAACATGTTAAATCACATTCCCATAAAAGATGCCGGCAAAAATTACCTATCGATTATGGAGTTTAGACCATGTTCTAAGCTGCCATCAAATGGCAACAGGCCAACATCGAGTTAGATAGGCATTCAACTAAAATAAAAAACTACAAATTTTCATCTTTGTTCCTGGCTTCTGATGAGAATTCCAAGTCGGTCTGTCTCCAGTCCCCCCAAAATCGCTCTTCCAAAGCCTCATTAACAGGCCAGTCAGTCAGAAGACCTGAAAAGGCACACAATGGAAACTTAAATTGCCATCAATCTTTATGTGTTTTTTTTATCACATACGAGATGTAACTTCTCATATATACCAAGTCTGATTTTGTTACGAGATCATTATATGTAAAAGGGTAACAATTTGCATAACGTGGTCATTGTGAAAATCCGGCGTGATCCTAATGCTTTCTTTACATAAACAAAAGCAAAATCCATCATGTAGTTTTTACTTTTTGGGGTGGCTAATGGTGTTACCCCTTTTTAACCTAAAGTTGAATGAGATATCCATGCGCATAATCCCATATTTAAACATGAACGTCGTACATTTATAATATATTCGTCGTAATTGCAAAGCATAGAAGTTTACATTAAAATGAAAAGAAGTGCATTGCAACTGGAAGTCAATTGAGATATTGGAGTAAACTAAATGCCTATAAATTCTTTATTTCTATATAAACTTACCACTAAAAGCGACACTAAACAAGAAACGAAAAACCCAAACACTCCCTGATAAAAATTCCCTCCTTCAGCAGAAAATCACTCTCAAAATATCCCTCCTTCCAGAATCAAACTCAGAAGACTCACAAAAATCTTCAAGACAATGAATCCAACACAGTTCGTGAGGTTACTTCGTTCTCTTCTCAACTAGTCGCATTTTGTGATTCACTCGCTGTTAATGGTTGTTATGGAGTTTTCTTGCCTCTTTAGAATGGGAGCTGTTGATCGAGAACTATACTGCATCCTAGCTTACATCATCGTTGGGATATTGTTGATCACAATAGAAGAGATTGTGAAAGATAGAGAGATTCTTTATTATAAATTAACCTTAACGGGAAGGCCATATTAAATTTTTGTCATCTAAGAAACCAGCCTTGTTAAGTTGTTAATCTTTCTTGGCTGAAGTTAAAGTGGACACTAACTAGTAAATTAATTTATGTGTTTACTGTAATTTCAATTTGACCCTATTCTAACCATAATTAACGGGCCAAAAGATTTGGGTTATGTTAGAACTAGAACACCCCTACTATGACCGGTCCAAACAGTGGCGCACAATCATTGCTCTAAACTGAAGTTGTAGCCTGGCAGATGGAGCTGTACATGCCGACGATGTATCACCAACATGGCTGAGACAAGAAAGGCTACTTAGCAAATGCAATACGACGCGATAGTGTTGCATATCCTTATTCAAAGTTAGCCTAGCTCAAGAGAAGAGTAAAGGATGAAATGCAAAGTCATGAGATGACTTTGGCATCGTTCCAAGCACTGGCCAAGGCTTGGACTATGCATGTGCAACAATGGCGTTGCCAAATGCTCCGTTGGTGATCATTGCTTGCCAAAAGAGATGCAAGTGATGCATATGAAGCATGAAGTTGAATTAAGCAAGTCAAGACTCAGTTGGCACGATATTTGGGTGTTGGCATCCAAATAAACTAAGTGTATGATCGGAATGAATGAAGCGCAACCATTGCTGAATACTTGGAAGAAGTGCAAGTTAGATGAAACGTAATCATTGTCGGGCACTTGGCATAGGCCAAGAGTGAGTGAAGCACAATCATTATCGAACATTGGCAGGGCCAAAGTTCAGTGACGTATAATGATTGTCGGACTTGAGTTCAAGCTGTCAGTTGTTAGTGTGTGTGCATCACACACATGCCAAAGTGAAAGAGCAAGTTAGAGAAGGTTATAAAGTTGCTTTATAACCGAGTTTGGCATAGCCTAACCGTCTGGGACAAGTGTGGCGCCATTCTACACGCCAGCACTAAAGTTAGCAGTTAAAAAGTGAACTGTGGCGGTTAGGGAACTGCCCATGGACAGATGGCTATTCATGGGGCGTGCAAGAGAGTTGCATACAGATTGGCCCTGGTTCTTGGTATTATAAATAGCAAGAGAACCCTTACAAATGAAGAATTTCAATAGTTCAAGTGTTAAGGAAGAACATTGCAGTAGAGAGTGAATTCTGCATTAGACTTAGAGAATAAGCTTGTAAGTCCATTGGTTGGACGAGTTTTGTATCTTCCCCTTAAGCTAATAAAAGATAGTTTGTTGGCTTATGCGTTTGGCTTTAGTATCTTGTTGATTTGATAATACTCCCCAAATTCTGTGAAGAATAAACATGGCAGGAACCCCTTTGTAGTATGGGCTACACTGTTGGTGAAGAGAAAATCTAAGTTAAGTCTTCCGTTGCATAACTCAGTGAAGTTGGTTGTTTGCATAGGTGCAAACTTATAAGGCTGAAATACGAGTGGGTGATAAAAGATCACTAAACCACTGTATTGCCGGGTTATACCTTCGCGAAAAATTTCTTGGAGCATTTGGAGGTGTGACAGTCCAGGTATTAGAGCACAGATTGCTCTTTTTTGGCTTGGTTTTTGGAAGACTTTCTTTGTTTTTGCTCGAGTTTAGTTGCTGAAATTGTTAGATCATAATGGCTGGTAAGAAGAGTTTGATGGATTCCTTAACTGATAGGGTAGCGGACTTGGAAGACAGGATTGGTGATGAGGTGCGCCATCCTTATGATGCTAATTATGATGCTACGATAATGGCTCGTACCCAAGCGTTGGACAAGCATGCTGCTGACATGTCTGTTGCAAGCCAGACTGCAACTAAGAAGCATGACGATTTGGTAGGCCAAATCGCTGCTGATAAGACCATGTACACAGGATCCTTGAAAGAGCTAACTGATGAGATAAGCGTCTTAAGGAGAATAGTGGGTACGATTGGTTCGGATCAAGCTACCGTGGGTGGTAGTGGCAGTGACTTTACGAAGATTAAAGTCCCATAACCTAAGTCATTTTCTAGCGCAAGAGATGCGAAGGCATTGGAGAATTTCATGTGGGATATGGAACAATACATCAAGGCCGCCAGAACCCCGGAAGAACAAAAGGTTACTCTCGTTAGCATGTACCTGGAAGGTGATGCGAAATTGTGGTAGAGAACTAGAACTGATGATAACCTTACTGTTAGTCGTCCAAGCATCGTGACATGGGATGTCATGAAAGAGGAATTGAAGGGTCAATTCTTACCAAGCAATGCGACTTGGTTATCCAGAGAGAACTTGTGTAAGCTGGGGCATACCGGTACACCACGGTAATACGTTAAAGAGTTTTCATCTCTGATGTTAGATATTCGCAACATGTCTGAGGAAGACAAGTTGTTTAATTTTACATCTGGTTTGCAGCCGTGGGCTCAGGATGAAGTGAGAAGGCAGGGTGCCAAAGACCTACCTTCAGCCATTGCAATCGTGGACAGCCTTGCTGATTTTAGGTCAGTCAATACCTCAACTGATGCTAATAGGAAGGGCAGGGATAAGAAGAACCATAAGTGTAAAGACAAGGAAATAAGAAAGTTCGGAGGCCAAGGAGAAAAGCTATCAAAGGGATGATGTTTGGCTGCGAAGAACAGAGCTAGTGGTTGTTTCTTATACAAGGGTCCTCACCTTGCGCGTGATTGTCCAAAGAAAGAAAAATTGTCCGCAATAGTCATTGAGGGCAGTGGCGACAAAGAAGAAGCTGATCAAGTGGAGCATGTTAATCCTATTCAACGTTGCAACATAGTAGCACAAACGGCAGCAGCACAACATGGGCTGAGTTGCGCTGGCCTGGTTTATGTGAAAGTTGGCATTCATAATTATCGAATCTGGGGCATGGCAGATACAGGTGCTTCGCATACTGTTATGAGCTTGTCGATGGCAGAGTACTTGGGTTTGGAAGTATATCAGGTTGATCACTGCATGAAGACAGTGAATGATATATCTAAGCCAATCAAGGGAATGGTTGTGGCGAATGTTGAAGTTGGAGAGTGGCGTGGCCAAATCAGTGTAATGGTGATGCATCTCAATGACTTTGAGATGATCCTTGGTAAAACCTTTTTCAAAGAAGCAGAGGCAACGGTGACATACAAAGTCCAAGTGCACCTTGTTTTGTGAAAGGTGTAAGGAATGTCAGTCCATATGATATGAGGCGAGACAAAGGAAGGGCAAATGAGTTTGCGCCTGTAAAGTCTTTTGAAGAAAGATTGGATGAGACTCATGAGGAATTTGGATATCCTATGGATCTTAGCATCCCTTGTTCTCCGTGATTGATAAAAGTATGAAGCCGGGGCCTTGCATTGTTGTTTGCAAGTGCCTTAACCTGCAAGGTTGCTGAAGTATGGAGGCTTTAACACATATCTGTTTGCTATTTTCTGTTTTGAAGTTTAAGTTGGGTGTTGCTTATCTTATGGTCTTAGAAGATGGCACACTAGTTGTTGGTGTATTTGCTTTGGTTTAAGTTGTTTGCTTTCAGTAAGGAAGAGTGTTGGCCTGTGGTGTAAATGGGAAGGAGTCCCTATGTTTCTTATGTAAGGCTAGTGTAATGAATGAAGGTGGTGTTTAAGCAAAACCTTGTCTCTTTTTGCTTAATGTAAAGCTAGTTCATTGGGGAAGCACTACAAGTATACTTAGCCAAAGTATACAATAAGAAACACTGGAAGCAAGGCCAAGCAATAATTGAAGTTGGTGGCATAGGCGAGTTTGTTGTTTGGAGAGTTACGTAGAAGTGCGACAGTATTTTGCAGCGATAGCATGGAGTAACGCAGCAAGAATGAAGATGTAAGTCCATCAAGCATATGAGTTAAGAGTAACTCATAGTTTGGAAGAACATGATGTTGTTTTTCCGCTACATTAAAGCATAGCAGTTTGAAAGAACAAGTGAGGCCTTGTTAGTTTCAAAGGCGCGTGAAGAGGAGCCCTGTCCAGTGAGGCGGTGTAATGTTACGGGTATCCTAAGTCATGGCTAATGTCATGCATTTCAGTCAAATTTGCACAAGAGTGTTGCAAAGTGATTGAAGAACACTTAATCTACAGTAAGGCCTGTTGAATTGCAAGAGTGCAATGTCAGTCGGAATTGAAGGCAGTAAGCTAAGTTATGCATATCAAGATGATATGTTGGCTGTTAGGCGTGTACACTTAGGCACGAAATGGATGGATAAAATATTTATGATGCGGATGCAATCAGAGGTGGAAAACTGGCTTAGAGTGTAGCTAGCAGAGTACTGCTAAATTTCAGAAGAGTTCTGAAAGTGTATGGCAACAAATCGCAAGAGCATTTGGGTGTTGAGATATGAATGAAGTAGAGATTGAAGCATAGTCGATGATGCGACAATGAAGCTAGAATTCATAGGCTTAATTGAAAGGCAAACAAACTAAGTGGCGGCATAAAGTACTAGGCAGAGAAGTTTTGGCAAGGTTGAAGGACAAACAAAGTTGCTTATTTCTAAGAGTGTCTCAAATGCGTACAAGGCCAAGAAAAGTTCAGTAGAGGCTGAACTGATGTTGCATTCAACGAGGACATTGAACAGATTGGGTGGGGGAGGTCCATGACCGGTCCAAACAGTGGCGCACAATCATTACCCTATACTGAAGCTGTAGCCTGGCAGATGGAGCTGCACATGCCTACGATGTAGCGCCAACATGGCTGAGACAAGAAAGGCTACTTAGCAAATGCAATACGACGCGATATTGTTGCATATCCTTATTCAGAGTTATCCCATCTCAAGAGAAGAGTAAAGGATGAAATGCAAAGTCATGAGATGACTTTGGAATCGTTCCAAGCACTGGCTAAGGCTTGGACTATGCATGTGCAACAATGGCGTTTCCAAATGCGTCGTTGGTGATCATTGCTCGCCAAAAGAGATGCAAGTGATGCATATGAAGCATGAAGTTGAATTAAGCAAGTCAAGACTCAGTTGGCACGATATTTGGGTGTTGGCATCCAAATAAGCTAAGTGTATGATCGGAATTAATGAAGCGTAACCATTGCTGAATACTTGGCAGAAGTGCAAGTTAGATGAAGCGTAATCATTGTCGGGAACTTGGAATAGGCCAAGAGTGAGTGAAGCACAATCATTATCGAACATTGGTAGGGCCAAAGTTTAGTGACGCATAATGATTGTCGGACTTTAGTTCAAGCTGTCAGTTGCGAGTGTGTGTGCATTACACGCATGCCAAAGTGAAATAGCAAGTTAGAGACGGTTATAAAGTGGCTTTATAACCGAGTTTGGCATAGCCTTACCGTCTGGAACAAGTGTGGCGCCATTCTACACGCCAGCACTAAAGTTAGCAGTTAAAAAGTGAACTATGGCGGTTAGGGAACTTCCCATGGACAGATGGTTGTTCATGGGGCGTGCAAGAGAGTTGCATACGGATTGGCCCTGGTTCTTGGCATTATAAATAGCCAGAGAACCCTTACAAATGAAGTTGTTCAATAGTTCAAGTTTTGAGGAACCACATTGCAGTAGAGAGTGAATTATGCATTAGGCTTAGAGAATAAGCTTGTAAGTCCATTGGTTGGACGAGTTTTGTATCTTCCCCTTAAGCTAATAAAAGAGAATTTGTCTTCTTCTGCGTTTGGCTTTAGTATCTTGTTGATTCGATAATACTCCCCAAATTCTGTGAAGCATAAACATGGCAGGAACCCCTTTGTAGTATGGGCTACACTGTTGGTGAAGAGAAAATCTAAGTTAAGTCTTCCGTTGCATAACTCAGTGAAGTTGGCTGTTTGCATAGGTGCAAACTTATAAGGCTGAAATACGAGTGGGTGATAAGATATCACTCAACCACTGTATTGCCGGGTTATACCTTCGCGAAAAATTGCTTGGAGCATTGGGAGGTGTGACACCTACCATGGTGGGGAGGGTTGACCGAAAAAAACAGGAAATACCGCTGTAATTGGACTGTAAAATAAAATTTGTGCCTAAAGTGAAAGTATCTGTTTTCCTTAAACGGAGGGAGTACATTGTTTTATTAGTAGCAATGGAAAATTAGTTGATACCTAAACCAAAATATGGCTAAATAATGTGTTATGCATCCTTTGGGGTGGTTTGCATAATGGCTATGAAATCAATTTTTTAAAATTGTGCCTAAAATGATAAATGCCTCCGAAGTTTTCGTAAAAACTTTAGAGGGATTTTGCGTTTCCCCCTCAAAAAAGATTGTTATTTTGCATTACCCCCTTTTTAAATCATTAATTGGTAACACCCCCTTTCTGTTATAACTGCCGTTACAACTCACTTAGATGTGTACGTGTAATAAATTATTAAATATTTTGGAAATCCTAGAATATCTTTTAACCTAAAATAAAGATAACACGTGGTGAGATATCAGCCATCAATTAGTAATAAAAATGACACGTGCTATAAGATTAAAAAACAAAGAGATAAAAGATGAGAGAGATCAGTTTCTTTTTCGTCTATCTCTATCTCTATCTTCTTTACCCATTGAAGAACACGCAAAAAAAAAAGGATAATTTATAAAGTACCCCCATTTTTTTGACCTCGTTTTTTTGTTACCCCCGTTTTTTAACAAATTTTCTAAAGTGCCCCAACTGTTTACTTTTCCATCCTAGTTAGTCAACACTAGTTTACTTTCTTTAAAGTTTACTTATTTACCCTTTACTTGTTAGTACGTCGACCTTCTACATCATTTTTCCAATTTGTCGAGCTCGGTTCAAGATCGTGTCATCATTTTCAGGTTCGTTTCATCATTCCCTAAAAGGGTTCATCATTCCCAAGTGTCTTGGGGTTTTTGGTTAGTGGATAATCAATCTTCTACAACATTTTTCAGGTTAGTCGAGCCCGGTTCAGGGTCGTTACACCACTTTTAGGTTCGTCGATCCTAGTTCAGGATCGTTACACCCGCATTCAGGATCGTCGAATCATTTATTCTCTCTGCCAAGGAGATGTGTTCAGGGGTAAATAGGACTTTCAATAGGTAAGATAACTGCCACCTAGCATTTAACTGGATGGAAACTATTACATGAAAAAAACGGTCAAAAAAAAGGGTACTTTATAAAATTTGTAAAAGACGAGGGTACTTTAGTAGTTTATATTTTCAAACAGGGGTACTTTGTAAAATATCCCAAAAAAAACGGGTAGAAGCAGAGATAATGATGAGTTTAATCTGAAAATAAGTTACGATTTACGACTATCTCAAGAGGTGTGCCAGTCAACACCCTTCAAATCACAGGAGAAGGGTTTGTGATTTCAATAATGGTTTAGTTTTCCCATAAATGGTTTAATTTTTCAATCTGGGTTTTTGATTTGGGTACAAATGATTGAGTGAATTAAACTAGAAATTAAACGAATAAATCGATTGTTGGATGCTGATAGGTAGGTGAATTTTGGCGATGAATTGAAAATCAGTATCAATGATTTTATCGGCTGCAAATCAAGAACACTGTAATGCTTTTGATAATCATGTTTTTGGAAGGCTGTAAAGGCCGGTAGGTATGCAATTTAAATCTCTTATGTAACCTATAAGTAGTAACAATTACTCTATTAATGAAAACTGCTCGCTATCATCATTTAAATAAAACCCACCACTGCCATTCTTTAATCCATCCAATCCCGGAGAACAATCCATTTTAATTTTCATCTTCATGAAATCGGTCTATTCTTAAGTTTAGGGAAATCAGACGAGGAAGAAGGGAATAACGAATTTCCTTGACACACGCGTGCATCACACGTACACAGCTAAGTGGGTTGTAACGGCAGTTATAACAGATAGGGGGTTTTACTAATTAACGATATAAAAAGGGGTAATGCAAAATAGCAATCTTTTTTTAGGGGGAAACGTAAAATCAAATGTGATATTGTTGTTTGTACTCATTGTGTAGATCTCTTTAAAATATTTTCAACGAGATAAAATTTCTATAATTCCATGGCATGGATTTTTAGATTTTTTATATTCTAGTTTGCTTGACAAATATACCCCTGAAAAAATATAATAAATAAGAAATTATAATACAATTTGACTTTTATACCTATTTACCTTCCTCTTTGGTTTATTTACAAAAATGTCTTATACGTATTTCCCCTTCCTTTCGGTTTATTTACGAAATAGAATATAACCTGTGCGGTAACGGCACGGCTCGATAATAAGTAATTTCATATATTCTGATTTTGATTCATATAGTCTGCAGTTATTAAATAGCATGATAATTGGTTCCAGTATTATTTAAAAAATTTATGTGTTTTAATCGAGTTTATTCGATCAACCACGTTTTATACTTTATTAATGTTACACGTTTTTTAGCTCACGAAATTAACATAGTCTATTATTGCTCGCCACCACCACAAAATCGTATGATACCATTTCTTTCTCCACCACCACCTAGTGGTGGAGCCAAGGGTTAACTAACCTGGTTCTAGCCCCCCTTAGATTTAATTTTATCGTGTAAATAGTACTTAGCAAGGTTTATTCCACCAGAGTATACATGTTTCTTTAAAAAAAAGTAGCTCCTTGAATGTCAATTTCCGACTCCGACATAGCCACCACCATTGCCGCCCATCCCCTATGGGTTGTTGGCGTAATTCTAATTTTCAGTCACAAACGCCGTGTATGAGGTTTAGATTGAACAAAATTAGGTCGTCAACTAATTTATTCCATTGTATTTTTCTCTCCATGTTATATCCTCTTTTGTATTGCGATCATTTTGATTTAGCATTAAAAACCATATATGGATCTGGTACCAAAGAAGCGGGGGTACCGTTTGGGTGATCCAGCAGTCATGAGCATTTTGTCTTATATGATTTGATATCATCCCTGAAATATGGGTATCTTCCTTTATCAATCATGCTAAAAACAACTAACCTCATGTTTCACGATACAATGTCTACCATTATTCATCAACACCCACCGCCGCTACTTCTTCCACCATCACCACCAACAGGGCGGAGCCAAGATTTTGAAGAAGGGGAGCAAAAATTCTTGCCAAGTTGGATATGGGTGCAAAATGGACCAAAAATACCAAAAGTAATTATAATTGGGCTTGGCTCTTCCCCTGACCATGAACTAACCGCCACCGTTTCCACCACCCACAACCGTCACTAATGTCTATTGACACTATTTTTATTTATTAAAATTATTTATTAGTGGATATACAAATTTATTAAATTAATTAAGGAATGAAAAAGATTAATAGATCATTTATTATGAGCAATCAGTCCAACATTGATTAATAAAACACTTTATAATGAAAAAAATTAATATATCATTTATTATCCGCAATTAGTGAAACACTAATTAATAATGCACTTACAATATTTATGTGAATAAACCATGACCTTAGATTTAGCCCCTTTTAGACAATCTCGGCCGTTCTTTATCTAGCCTAACTTAGCCAAGCTTTGCTTTGTATTCTAGAAATGTCTAACACCTATTTGCCTTTTCTTCTCGATTTATTTACGAAAATGTTTAAAGGAAAAAAAGAAAAATTTGATTCATAGAAGTACTTTTAGTTTTCCGGCCCGGATAATTTCCGGTCTTTTGTGTCAATTAATCACTTACATTTTACAAAAAGTAACCATATAGAAGGTCCTCCCTCCCTCGCTCCGCTCGGTCGGTTGGCCCAACAAATCTTACGGTGACATTTAAAGTATCCAAGTCGGGAAAGAAAATGTGAAATCCAGTGACTTTCAAAAAAGGTCTTCCACATATTTTACCAATACATCTTCCAAGGTTGAGCGGAAAAAGAGACTCCAGTGAATCCAAATGTACAAACGAAACTTCAAATGTTGTTGATCATTAATGTAGATCACGCTAAGTCTATCATAAAACACCACTTGAAGTGACGCCGAGCGACCATATGTATGTATCCGTCGGACGCAAACACTCCGTGTCGGACGCAAATCCAACGATGACTACTACTGACTTACTAAAGAACATGCTATCTGCCCTTAACACAACGGACAACCCATATCTGGGTCATGACAGGCCAATGCGATAAACCCCTACCCGCCCTTGCCTTCAAGGCTTCGACGCTACAAGAAAAACCCTCCTGCTTTTTTTCTCCTCCTCCGTTCTTATGTCACCTTCACCAAAAACCACCAAGCAAAGTTATACAGTACTAATTTTCTTTTTCCGTTTTACTTCAAAGAAAGAAAAAAAATCACATTCATTTCGGTTATACTGAGATGACGGAATATTTGTATAACCGTAGCCTTATTAATCAGTGGAGATGTCACAAGAAGTAATTGATCCAACTAGAGGTGTAAATTGGGCTGTGCCAGCACGAGCACAGCCCAGCCCAGCACGTTAAAAGTTGAGCACAGCCCATCCCAGCACGTGACTTAGACCAGTACGGCACAACACGTTAGTTTCATGGGACGGGTTGGGTTTGACTAATCAACACAGTAGCCCAGCCCAGCACGCAGCACGGATAAGCACACGTCACGGCACAGCACAACACGTTAAGAAAGCACGTCATAATATGTATAAAATACTACACAACATGGCACAATACATCACATTTTGTGTATATTTCACAAAAGAGCCTTTATTCTAGCCAATTAATGACATTTTATTATCGTTATGTTGACTTATTTTCATAATAACACATACAATACCTAAATATTTGGAAAACATTTATATTGGAAAATATAAAATAAATGTGCTTGGCACAGCAAAACACGTTTATTTTTCTGGCACAGCCCAGCCCAGCACGCCTTCTAGCACGGCACAACACGGCACGTCATAATCTCCGGCACAGCACAACGCGGCAACATAGCACGTTAAGCACGTGATTTCGTGGGCTGTGCTGTGCTGGAACAACACGTTTTACACCTCTAGAGCCAACGACTGAATTTAATGTATAAATGCCTTTGTGCATTATATTTATTGCGCCAGCTTTTTGTTAGATAGGAACAACATGCGTGACTGAAACACAACCTCAAATTTTGGATAGCGGGCACACCCCAATAATTTAGATCTTGTTGTTTCAAAAACCCTATTGAGATGAATGGAGTAATAATTTCAGGGGAGATGGAAATAATGAGTTGATAGTGGTATCGGAGGGTTTTTTTTTTTTTTTTTAAGCCTATTATAGAGCTCCAGGATTTTTGTTTTGAGGGGTCACAAAAAGACAAATTCGGGTCATTAAATAGTAATGAATAAAATCTCTTATCCTACTATTTATGTTAGTTGCTAAAATACCAACGATTAATTATTATATTAACTAAAATAAATAATATTAGCGATTAGATTAGACTAATTATTTTATTCATAATTAGTGTTTGAAAATCAAAGATAAAAAAAATATGATTTTTACGTTTTATTTTAAAGCTTACGGTCGGGAAACCTTACCGTAAATATAAATCACGATTGGGAGTTTATATTTTCCCAACTGTAGACAAATCAAGTGTAACATAAGGTTTGGAAAATTTGAAAAAAAAGATGAAAACTGAAAATACGGTTGGGTTTCCTAACCATAAACCGTAAATACGGTTAGGAGTTAATGTTTTCCCAACCGTAAACAAATCCAGGGTAACTTACTGTTGGGGAGATTTGAAAGGAAAATAAAACTAAATTAAAATACGGTTTGGTTTCCTAACCGTATACCATAAATACGGTTGGGAGTTCATGTTTTTCGCATTGTAAAAAATTTCTACTTTGGGATTCATATATTCGAAATCGTAGGATTGGTTTATGGTTGGGAAATCCCCATATTTAGTTCTGGGGATTTATGTTTTTCCAATATAAATGTTTTCCAAATATTTAGGTATTGTATGTGTTATTATGAAAATAAGTTAACATAACGATAATAAAATGTCATTAATTGGCTAGAATAAATGCTCTTTTGTGAAATATACACAAAATGTGATGTATTGTGCCATGTTGTGTAGTATTTTATACATATTATGACGTGCTTTCTTAACATGTTGTGCTGTGCCGTGCCGTGTGCTTATCCGTACCGCGTGTTGTGCTGGGCTACTGTGTTGATTAGTCAAACCCAACCCGTCCCATGAAACTAACATGTTGTGCCGTACTGGGCTAAGTCACATGTTTGGCTAGGCTGTGCTCAACTTTTAGCGTGCTGTACTGGGCTGTGCTCGTGCTGGCATAGCCCAATTTACACCTCTATTGTTACGTCTCTTAATCACATCAATTATAATTTTTTGGTCGTTGTCATCGCAAAGCATATTAAAATAAAACTAAGTGCATCGGCATTGGTATTGGAAGTCAACTAAGATACTGGAGTAAACTAAACGCATGTAAATCTATAAACCAAAATATCATATTCAGTTCTGTACTTTTTGTATTTTGATGATTACATTTAAAAGAGATTCTTGCTTGGAATCTAGTTTTCCTTTTCTTTTTTTCTTTTCGTTTTAATCTACTACAAGTCAAAGCTTAACAATCTAGTTACCATACTTTAACAATCACAATAGAGTATCTAGACCATCTCTGTCAGGGTAAAGACCAGAACACATCAACTGGTGAGAAATGTGGAAAATGGAAATTACAAGTCATGCATGTTAATTCTAATAATTCATGAAATGGGAAGCATGAGGTGCAGGGGAATTTCTTTTACGTTTATATTCTTGTAAGTTGTAACAATGAAAACACTCTTTTTCATTTGTGCATAAAAGAGTTTTGTTGTGTTATGTGCAGGGGAATTCTTTTACGTCTATATTCTTAGTTGTAACAATGGAAACGCTCTTTTTTTCTTCTGTGCATAAAAGAGTTTTGTATACTTACTCCCCATGTGTTAAGTTTTGTATACATTTTTTTTAGTACGGCAATAAAAAAAAAACAATTTTAACAATTTGAATTCTTTGGTGTCTCTTCAGTGGTGAAGATATCTAAAAAAATATGTAATTCTTTGTCCTCTTTTCTTTAGAGAAAACTTGACACAAGATAAAAATGATAAGTTTGTAATAATAGGATAATATGTCTCTAGCATATCGAAATGGAAGTGAAATAAGTGAAAATAGGATTCCACTAGGAGTTTATCCTATAATTCCTTAATAATTTTTCTGTTCTATTGAAACATTGCAAGTACCTCTCGTCATCTCGGCTTTCAACCTGAAAACAATCGAAAATATAATTTTTAGCCCATGTTTGTTGCTTTGTATGTCTATGAATTCTCCGACCACCCTTATACTTGAATGCGAAAAAAAAAAATCAAACTTTCTCCCTTTGGTCGAGTAAATATTCGAACTTTCACATTACTGTCAAGTTTAAATTCGATCTTTCACATTACTGCCAGGTGTAAATTCACGCCTGATGTTAATTAGGGTAAAAACGAAAAAATGGTCCGGGCTAAAAAACCAAAAATGTTCCTTTGGATCAAATTTTTCTTTTTTTTATTTAAACATTTTCGTAAGAGGAAGGGAAAATAGGTATAAGAGTCAAATTGTAATTCCTTATGTATCATATTTTTTTAGCGGTATAACTGGCAAACAAATTAGAATATAACATATGTAAAAATCCGTGTCTTGGAATATTACAATTTTATCTCGTTGGAAAGATTTAAAGAGATCTACACAATGAGTACAAACAATAATATCAAATTTAAAGTTTTATTAAAAATTCGGAGGTGTTTATCATTTTAGGCACAATTTTCAAAAATTAATTTCATAGCCATTATGCAGAACACCACAAAGGATGCATAACACATTATGTAGCCATATTTGATTTATGCATCAACTAATTTTCCATTGCAACTAATAAAAAATGATCTACTCCCTCATTTTTAGAAAAAGTGATACTTTCACATTAGACACAAATTTTCTTTTACAGTCCAATTGCAGCAGTGTTTTCTTTTTTCTTCGGTCGGCCCTCCCACCGTGATAGCGGTGTTCTAGTTAGGGTAAAAACTAGAATTTTCACATGATATTGAAGTGAAAGTTAGAGTTTTCAATGATAATAAAGAGAACGTTTGATTTTTCACTTTAGAAATGGGTCATGAAAATTGTATTTTTCATTTGATAAAAAAGTTTAGTTCATGGATTTTGCTTCGTTGTTTCAATACAACGTGAGAAAAAACCTAAAACAGCAAGAACAATATTTGGTCGTAAAATCACAATAATAAACCAACAACTCATGAATAAGTGGGATGATTGCAATTTGCATGTATCACCATTCTCATTGTAACAGCAAAACCATCACTAATTACTGGCCTAAAAAACGTAATTATGATTGGGAAACGAAAATTTCATGCAGTCTTTCAAACACATAAACAACCACAAAACAAAGATTAAAAACTGATGAACTCTAATCGATCAATCAATTTGTGCTTGATATATACAGACCGAATCATACCAACATCATGAAAACAAACCAAAGCACAAATAAAACAACATTAATGGGTTATGTGTGATAATTTAATGGTAAACCCAAGAACACCAAGAAGAAAACTCATGTGAGATGATTGCACCATTACTAAAATACCATTAGCTGACCTCAAAACGTGGTGAATATCGGGTGATTTTTTATATATCGAAGCACCGAATGTGATAATCAAAACAATTCTCTAGGAAGCCTGGGGAATACAATTAGTATACCAAGCATGTAACATTAGGTTAATGGTTGTTTAGTTTTGAACAAGAAAAGCAAAAAAGAATAAGAGAAGCAGCGTTCGACCCTTAATTACAGGCCAAGAAAGACCTTACAGACTGAGCACACAGTTTACGAATGAAACAGAACCTGGTTCATAGAGTAATTTTGAAAAATATCCTCTTTTGTCAACCATAAAATTACAACTGCTTAACTGATATGAGTCTCCCTGTTAGATCTCACCAAGGGCGGAGCCAGAAATCTAACTAAGGGGAAGCAAAAAAATTCTAGGAGGTGCAACTATGATAAAATGGGCTTAAAAACCCAATAAGTTAAAAAAATTGGACTAAATTAGGCTTTTGAGCCAGTTGGGATATACACTGGCTCCGCCTCTCTCACTTTAAAGAGCCTTGGATACTTCAATTTGAAAACCACCTTCTTATATATGCCACTAATCGTTCCAAAAGCTTAACTTCTCCCAATTACCAACGAACTACGCATGGCTGAAAATCTACCTTAGTTTTTTAACAATTACTAGATTTGTGTCCGTGCTATGCACCGGGCATTTTATTTCTCTATATCAACTTGGTGTGTGCGGGTCTTCGTCTCGCCCCGTGGCGATGTATTTTTAACTTGGTGTGCACCCGTGGAGATGCATTTTTAACTTGGTGTGCGCGGGACCTCGTCCCGCCTCGTGGCGGTGCATTGACTTGGTGTGCGTAGGGTTTCTCCCCGCCTCGTGGCAATGCTAACTTGGTGTGTCGCCCCGTGGCAATGCATTTTTTATTTAGTTTGGCGAGGCCAATACATTAAATAGGTGGAGAAATGATAGGAAATATGTGCGAATTTTGTTTATTTTTACCTTTATTTTCGTAGACTTTATGAGTGAAATATGTGAGATTTTTTCCCCTTGCATATTAATTTGGAAAAAAGAGTCCTAATATGGTAGGTATTCGACTTCCAAATTGAATTTGGAATTCCATAAAATTCTAAACACGGAAAATTTAGTTTTTCTTTTGAGTTTGTGATTTTCAAACCAATCAAACATTGTCAAATGTCTCACTAAAACTCTCGTTTCACAAAACTCAAAAAAGAATTGTTCTGCCAATAAGAAGCGAGGACTTCCTCACCTGTCAACGTAGGAGCTTTATTTGTCTAAGCCTTTAAGTTTTTAGATTTTATGGGTATAGCAAGCTGGATATGCACCTTGTAGAAATACAACTGATTATTATCAATTGCTCCAGAGTGATCGATTGACTTTGCAAAGAAGAAAAAACTATGTTAAATTAGAGTTGCCGAGGTGGAATTTGATATGAGCAAAACTGAACATCCCACAATTTTTTCTAGCCCACTAACAAAATAAGCTTCAATATGCTAGGCCCAAAACCATATATTCATACTATTCACTGGGGCTCTAGATTTACCACCCAATCTGCTGCGCAGATCCGACCCATTCTTTATGCGTGGGTGCTCTATCAGCACAATGAGAATTCCCAGTAAGGAAACCGGGTATTGGCTTCCCTAAATCCAGACTAACTCAATTTAGTTTGGGTATATTAATTAGATATCCCTAGTTTTAACACCCTACAAATATATCCTTATGCAACAATAAATATATCCCTACTTTTTAATAACTTTATCTATTTAAAATTAGATTACCTTAATATCCTCACCCATATAATATTTTTCTTTATTTCAAAATGGAACGAATTTCTTCCTCCACCACTTCACCCGCACCACCACCACCACCATTCCACCACCACTAGGACCACCACACGTCCACCACCACCAACAACAACATTCAACTATCATACCACCACCACCGTTCAACGACCACCACCTACCAACCACCACTTACCGACCTCCACCACCACTAATATTCCACTACCACTCCAACACCATTGCACCACCACCACCACTAGCGGCACTATCACCAGTCCACCACCAACACTGACACCACCGCCACCACCAACACTAACACCACCACCACCAGTCTGCCACCACCACCATTACTCCACTGTCGCCGCCACCACCACCACTAATCCGCCGCCTCCACCACCACCACTAATCCACCAAGGACGCCGCCATCAATCCGCCACCGCCGCCACCACCCACCGCCACCACCACCTCCGTCGCCACCACCGGTTTAGATATTTTGTATCAACAATAGTAATTGATCCAAATAAAAATAGAATCAACAGTATAAGTTGATCCAATTTAGGGATCAACAACAGTAATTGATCCAAAAAAAAATCAAAGTTGATCCAATTTAAGGGATCAACAACAGTAGTTAATCCCCTAAATTGGATCAACAATGAAAGTTGATCCATGTAAATGGGGTTAACAACCAAAGTTGACAAAAAAATTGACATACGAACGAGTGAACTTGGCGTGAATCGAACATGCATCATCTGACATGGAGTCAGTCATGCTACCATTGCACCACAAATTCAACATTTGAAGAATTTACATCTATAAAATCCAAATATTAAAACTACAAGCATAATTATACTAATCCAAGGAAATAAGGTCAACAATAGGAGTTGATCCCATAAAAAATGGTGTCAACAAGTTGATCTCATAAATGAGATCAACAACTTGGTATTGATCCATAAAAAATGGAATCAACAACAGGAGTTGATCCACAAAAAATGGGATCAACACCAGGAGTTGATCCTATAAATAGGATCAACATCCATAGTTGATCCCATAAAAAAATTAAAATACTGACATGAAGTGTTGTTGGTAAGATATTTCTCTTACGTATTTTATCGCACAATTCGCCAGCAGACTGCTTTCCGATACCATACAAACATAATACAAAAGTAGAACTCATTGTAAAACTTCAAGGGTGAAAAGTGCATGCCCAAGAAAAATCCCTCCAAACTTGTTGGCCTGTACATAGACAATGAAACCAGTCAGTAACGTTTACACTAGTCACTAATAATAGAACGTTTCATAATAAGAAAACTGACCCACAATGGGCATGCTGTCATCACCCTCCAACACCGAGTACACAGTGTCACAGCTACACACCTAAAGCATATCTCCCCTAGGCCTAGACCACTAACAGAAAAACAAAACATTATTCTACATGCAATTTTTTAAAGTAACTACTCAGTATCATATAAATCATTTAGTAGTCAAAATGAAACCATGAAGCTCGAAATTCAAATGTTCTAATTAAGCATAGAGTTCAAAATGCAAATTCAGACTCAGATCTGCAAACAGTAACATAAATATATAAAAGGTTAGGATCACAAAATCTTAAGTTCCAAATTGGTTGTCTATGTCTCCAATTAAGAACTATTAAGAATCATAATTAACATTTATTTACCATAAAATTATGAAATCAAAGAGATGTTTCAGTAGAGTTTTTTTTATATACCGTACCTAGAAAATTGCAAGCAGATCATAGTACGATAACCTCACATTGGTTAGTCCACGGTAAACCCCTTCAATGATAACACTTAATACTTCAAATTACGTCCAAAAGAACTAGACCCACAAATAAAATACTTAATCACCATACAACAGCATAACACCCAAGTTAGAATCACCTGTTTGTTGACACCCTTACACATGACTTAGTTTAGTTAGGCCAAATTTACTTCCATATTCAATGAAATGAAAAGAACCATCTAGGCCTTCTCCTGTCCATCACATGCTAACAACAAATGTCACCCACCACCACCACCACCTCGGCGGCATCACCACTACCAAATCTTATCCAAACAGTTGTGACAACTCTATTAGAAACCTAAAACAAACTACAAACAAACATCACCCACACCTATTTCCATCAAACTGCGGTTCATTGAAATTTAGCTACAAAAAAATAGAAATTCTATTTACAAAGTAAATCAAACAACCAACAACATTTTTTATACAATTTCCAATCAAACTTCAATAGTAAAACAACAAATACATGTCGCATAAGAACACATTCAAAAAAATCAACAAAAAAAGGTTAAATATCAACAACAAATCCCAAAATATAATATTAAAAACCCCAAAATGAATCATACCTGAACCATATAATTTGTTGAATCATAGAAAGCAAACTAAATCCCCATAAATCCTCAAAAATCGAAATCAAAATTGTATACAACCAAAATGATGAACATACGAGCTGAATCGGTCTTGAGCTTCGATTAATCGAACACGCAAAAATTGTACTCTCTTCATCTTCAACTCGAAATTATCAAAATCGAATCCAAAGAAATCAGATCTCTCGATCTATATGAATCTGATCTCAAAACTCATTTTTCAAACTATAAAGAAGAAGACGAAGTTTGCCGATATTAATGGAGGACATGACGGAGGTGGTGGTGCTGCTTGTGGTGGAGGCGATCACGATGATGGTGAAAGCGATGGAGATTGTGGTGATGACTGGTGGGAGCGATGGAAATGTTGTCTCGGTTATTAGAAATACAGAAGAAGGGAAGTTAGATAGAAAGGTTAAACAAGGAAATACAGTAATTATGTTTTTATTAAAAATTTCAATTATGCCACTAGGGACATTTAGGAAGTCTGTTAGGGATAATTGTGAAGGCCCATTAAAAGTAGGGACAATAATTCAATTTCCACAATAGTTATTATTATTTTTTTTTATTTTTTTTTTGTCGACTATCTAAATTTTTATGTGGTTAATGGAAGTATTGTCTACCCGAGACGGTGTTACTGACATACAGTTAAGTATTTGGTGTAAATATGGTGTAACGAAATTGATTAGGTTTAAACTGTGACGGAAGTGTTGTCCACCTTTTTTTTTGTCAACGGCGTTACTAATGAACGGTTAAATACTTGATGTATACAAAGTGTAACTCAAGTTTTAATATTCCGACCAAATTTTGCCAAGTGTCCTCGCCAAATCTTCTACATTCGAAAATACCTATTTCGGCCAATAAGAAGCGAGAGTTCCATCACCGTTCAATGTGGAAGCATATTTTGTCAAGGCCTTTAAGGAGGAAGATGGCCATAAACTTCGCCCCACTACCATACTTTTTTCAGCTGGATTAATAGAGCCATCATTAGACTTAGTTTTCTCCTATGTAATTCTCCTCCAAAGTGCACTCCTCTCGATAGAATACCGCCAAAGCCATTTAGACATAACGGATCTATTAACCATCCTAAGGTTCTTTGTAATAACCCGTCCCTCCACCGATACTGTCCCCACTTAACCACTACGGATATCCGGCAGTGTGGGGTTTTCAACGGGCATCGCTGCGGTAATCCAGCAGAAACTTCCTAAGAGGTCACCCATCACTGGATTACTCCCGCCCGAGCACACTTAACTGTAGAGTTTTCATCCAACTCTGAAGCCAATTGTGCTGAAAAGGCCTCGGTGTTAGGAAATGACAAATCATTACTTATATTTCATTCGGCCAACCATTGCCAAATATCGGGGTATTACAATACCACCACCTTAAATTGGGGTCGTCCTCGGATCCAGAATATATTCGCAAGCCCACATCTTCGACGTTCCCTGCCCCTCATGAGAAGCACCTGGACCAACCCCGTCCAGCGTACCTTCCCACCCTCGGCAGGTGATCCATCGTCGGATCTATACCATTTGTAATAACCCGTCCCTCCACCGATACTGTCCCCACTTAACCACTACGGATATCCAGCAGTGTGGGGTTTTCAACGGGCATCGCTGCAGTAATCCAACAGAAACTTCTCGGGAGGTCACCCATCCCTGGATTACTCCCGCCCGAGCACGCTTAACTGCAAAGTTTTCTGCCAACTCTGAAGCAAATTGTGCTGAAAATGCCTCAGTGTTAGGAAAGGACAAATCATTACTTATATTCCATTCGGCCAACCACTGCCGAATATCGGGGTATTACATTCTTCATGCCTAAACCTCCAAGTTTCTTTGGCATGCACACTTTCTTCCTAGAAATAGAAGGGTTAAGATACCGAAGCTAAGAAACCAATAACAGCTGGAAATAATGATCCTTGCATGTTTCACCTGTTAATACCCAGGTCTTCTGAAATGGAAGAATAAAGTCCTTGTTGGCGCCAAAAAAAAGGAGTACCAAAAATTGGGTAATTAGAGAAAGTAGATACATGTAAAAAGATCATGCATTTAACTGTGGTTACTCCGCTGTTTGCAGATGTCACATCTCCAACTCCAACAATTGAGAAGTTGTGCGTTCGCGTTCAATTTTGATCCCACACTACGAGATAAAAAAAGTTTCGGGACGGAAGGTAATAAAAGTAAAACAACTAGCTAGAGAAATTCATCGTCGACCGTAAGTTGACTATTGGGGTCACATATTAACTTTTGCTTTGGTTTGTTTTCTTATTTATGTTTTTGGCATTTATTAGGCTGAGTCTAGTGGCGTTCTATATTTGAACTTGTAATCAGTTGGACTAGGATGTATAATTTTATAATGTCCAAATTTTCAATTTTCATAGTTTAATTTATCACAAAATATACAAGTTTCAACGCGACCGGAGTATATTAGTTCATAGTTGATACGGAACCTTATTACGGTTTTGTGTATAATTTTTTCTCAGCTGATTGAAATCTCTTTTAACTAAAATTTGCAATGAAGAGAGGACGTAGATATTGTATGAAGACCATGCTGATTTTGGTCCAAAATGGAAAAAAAAAAAAAAAAAAAATTGTTTGAAGATTCAAAAGAATAAAATAAAATGTAACAATTAATTAAGTTTCACAAATGTTAAAAAAACAAATAAAAATAAATAAATACAAGTATAAGTGTAAGTGAAAAACAATAAAAAGACCAAGGGTGACTCTACAATTTAAATATGAAATAATAAATTAATTTCTTTAATGATAACTTAATCTTTTTAAGGTTTAACGGCGCCAACTCCTTATAAATATAACCTATACGGGAATAAAATTAGAAGCCCTTAATTAAAATAGGGATATTTCAACCTTAAAATATAAGTGCTAGCATGAGAACGCATAAAATATAAGTGCTAGCATGAGAATGCATAAAATATAAGCCCATAACCAAAGATTTACAAAATATAAGTGCTAGCATGAGAATGCATAAAATATAAGCCCATAACCAAAGATTTATAAAAGATTTATAAAATATAAGTGCTAGCATGAGAATGCATAAAATATAAGCCCATAACAAAAGATTTACAAAATGGAAACTGCTATCAAACTTTCTATATATTGACAAAAAAGATAAAACAATACAATTTATTTATTACCTTTTCCGATATTAATTTCTGATCACTACAGATAAAATCTTGCTTTTTTCTCACTGCCTTTCTTTTCTACTGCCATCCCTCACGAGAATTATAATTAAATCAAAATATTACATTCGTTTCACAATGAATCATCTTTTATTTTACTTAATTTGTTCAATCAATCTTTATACTCTCGATTTTTACGATAATGATTATATCAAATCCAAATTCAATTCGTCCATTTTTTTGCATGTTTAATCAATTTATTTCACGGATTTTTTTTTTGGTTTAATTCTTTTATCGTGGAATTTGGCAGTCTTATCCTCTTCATCAGTTTGGATAAAGGTTAAGTTCCAACCGCTGTTTTTTAGGTCGTTCTTTGCATAATCATCTTATTTTGATGATTTCCTTTTTAAGAAAAGGTTGAAGATTCTTGCTTATCATCTACTGTTCTTTTTTTTTTCGTTTTCATGTCCTACAAAGTTAACTTTTTCGGAAGCGTTAGTAAAATTTATTTTTTGATGGGCAAAACAGACCCATAACAAAGACATAGACATCTAAGTAGCTGCCTTTAGCCCCCTCACAACAGAGGCCCCCAATAAATATATTTTAAAGAAATAATTATCGGAAATAATTATCACAATAAATATATTTTAAAGAAATAATCATGACCAACTTTGAAAATGAATTGGTAATATCTTAATGTATTTATTTCTTGTATTTATAGTAACGTAATAAAAAGAACCCACTAAACAAGAGAAAAATCTTGAAATAAAATAAAATAAGATGTGGATAAATATTCAAACTATGGAGAAAGTGGAATGTTGTTTGGTTGGAAAACGTATATACCGTTACATTTAATTATAACTAAAATAATATCTAAGAATGTGGGCAAACACATTTCTCAAAAGTTCTATGAGTAAACTCTATGTGTCGAAGCTAATATCTTAGTAACCATTATGATTCTAGTGAATAAGTTACTCTATTTTATTTTTATTTCGATTTATTTCGATATATAGAGGTCAATATGGTAGACTCATGATACCATAATAGATGAGTTCACATCAAAGAACCCAGAAAGTTAAATATTTACTTCCTTTATCAATAAAGAACAAACTGATTTAACTCAATCTCCACAATCACTTTGTTCTTTCTTCTTTATCTTGATCATCAACTAATAGTTTCTTCTTTGCAATCCCGACTTTCATTTCTATTAGATTAGTCATTTTACGTAGTGTTTTATGATTTAATTGTCTAATACTCTTCAACATCAAGCATTATTCTGATTGAGTTTATATCGATTCAAAATTGCATGTCTTCTTCAAAATTAAAGCATAAATGTTTTGTAAAATCATGTCCCCTCGTATAAAGTCTTAATCCCTAGTTTTGTTTTGATTTCTCTTTCTTTTCATAAATTTACTCTCCTAGATTTTTCTTTATTCATCACTAGTTAAGGGTCTTTTGTTTCCCCTGTTCTTACATATTGCATATTTCCTCTAAAATGGTATTTGCTTATATCTCATTTTTGACAATATTGTTTGCAATTGTTGATTACGAGCCTGTTGAAGCAGATGAAGTAATAGTTGTTTCCAAAAACTCATGGAAAGGGAGATTTGACCGATCCAATCTCGGATACCCTACCGATCCAAACCAGCTATTTTTTCAACACGTGTTAGTTACACAGAAACCGTTACAAAGTTCAAGTTCAAATTCAAATTCATTTTGTATCTTTCTTTATTTGGAAATGGTCTATCATTCAAAACCCTTACTTCTCTACAGAGAAATCAGGAAAATAATCCTAAACCTTAATCCCAAAAATAGAAATAGTCAAAATGATTCTTATAACCCTGGTCAACAATTTTTACGCTTTCCATTATTCCATATACCCAAAAAACTCATATTGACTGCTAATGAAAAAAAAAATTGTTTCTGAAAATGGAAAATTGTTACTGAACTTGCAAATCAACTCAAGAATGCAAGTTTTCTGAACAACGAAGATGGGAGAAGAATTACTCATTATATTGATTGTGAAGATGAAGAAGAGAATGACAAACTCGCTAGAAACATGTTTAATTGGTAAAATCATCATTGAAACGAATATATCACTCAAGGCAGTTGAAAAACATATCATTCACTTGGCCTTTTATTACTCCAAAAGACCTTATCACCATGCAGTTAAGTAGATCCTAACTAATATTATGATCTTCAAATTTGCAAATTGGATCCAGTTGGAAAAAGTCTTCGAAGAAAGGCTATTCAGCATTAAAGGAAACCATGTGGTCCTTTCATGAGTATTGCCCAGAGATTATATACAAGAAAATAGATTGGAATCGCCAATGCTTCTGGATTCAACTAAAATTCATGCTTCCATAATTTATAAAGGATAAAATAATAGAGGAGATGGGAAAAATTATGGAAGAAGTCTTATCTATTGAACCTCCATATTGCATTCCTTTCAATGGTGACCCTATGGAAGTTTGTGCCGACATCAATCTTGAGATTCCTTTGAGAAGTGGAATTTTAGTTGTAAATGGTGATGTTGTTACCCGATGGATCCGCTTCTTTTACTAAAAGAAAAAGAAAAAGTCGGATAACATATATATGTCCGAAGTTTTATGTTATCAATGATTTAAAATCCAAGTGCAAACATGTTGAATCATTCCTTTAAACTGCTCCTGCAAAGTCGTATACCTTTGGAATCCCAGATGTTACTAGAAGAAAGGTTGAATCTTATTCTAGAAGTATGGTTAATATTCCAAAAGTGAATTATAAGAGCTTCTTTAATGGAATGTGTGTGAAGGAAAAAGTCTTAATCCATATAGAATGCACAACAATATTTATAAAAAATCATCTCCAACACATTGTTGTGAGGATGATGTGGCAAATAAATAGTTAACATCCTCTAGGTGAACCTCTAGTTTTAGAAATTCGCCTAGAGAATGTCCTCCCATCCTAGTTGTAATTTTATTAATAAAAATCATTGGGAAAAAGACGGAAGTATTTTAACCAATTGTATGCTTAAAAATAAGTTACAAAATGATAAAAAGATTTACGGGATGAAGATAAATTTTTTTTCCTAATACATAGGACTTTATACTTAGAAGGAGTCTTAAAAGTGATGCCAAATATGGAATCCCACCTTCACCATTGAAGAAGCTCTAAGAAAGTGCAGATAGAAGGCCTACTAGTGGCTACCGTGTATTTTGTGTTGCAAATCCTGTCAGTTGGTATGCTAAGAAACATCCAATTGTTTCAAGGTCCTCCAATGAGGCTGAATATAGGTCTGAAGCTTCCATTACATCAGAAGTTCTCTGGCTCTATCACTTGCTCCAGGACCTGCATGATTTTCTTTTTTCTTCTCATATATTATCTCATGAGATAACAAGATTTATATTGCTCTTGCTTCTAACCCTATTTGTCAAATTAGGAAGAAACATTTAGCTCTGGATTTTCACTTTGTTATGGAGCTTGTTCAATCAAAGTCTTTACAAGTTAGTTATATTTCTATACTGGAGCAGGCTGCTGACATCTTTAATAAGGGTCTTCCAACTCCAATATTTAAATCTTTAAAGTCCAATTTGAAAGTTTTGCTCCCCACCAACTTGAGGGAGGGTACTGACACAACGAAAAATTTATTATTTATGTTATTCTTACACCACTATTATTTAAGGTGTTAGTTTTCTTTGGCTCACATCTCTTACACATGTCCTTATCTTATTGCTTATATATGTTTAACAGAATTTTCTCACTGTTAAGTCTATATAAATACTGTGAAATTAAGATTGTTTGTTTGGCAGTGGTTAATCATTTCTCATTTTCTCCAAAGCCCGATTTCCTCTCATTTTACATGTTAATCAATATTTGAAATAAATAATAAAAAAGCGAAACCACAACTAAAGTGACTATTCGGATCAAGATTTCATATACTTGGGGAGAATCAATCTCTCTAGTTTTTGTTGTCTCCTTTTGCAACCAATCTGATGTTCCCTTATGATCTCATTCTTGCACGGTGCAATTTGTTCCTTCAAGAGCTTTCAGTGACACAAAGGTATTTATATGTCGAATTGCGTTAAAATAATTCAAACCCAAAGAACACTCATCCTTAATAATCACTTTTGACGTCGAATATTTCTGACTAAAGAAGACATGAGATTTGACTTGTCGTTCCATAATAAAATTTCATTATTCTCTGTTACAAAGAATGGATCGTAGTCGTCCCCGATCTTCTTACTGCATATACTAAATTTTCTTGTCCAACTTCGATAACGATGCTTATTCATCCAAATGCTTGTCGTGACCTTCATCATTGGCAAAGAACCATATGTCAACACGTCCACCGACCTTATTCAAGAAAAGGTACGTTTACATGCTCAGATTTGATGTACAACACATAAACGCCCTCTTTGTTCGATCGAATGCAAGTTATGATTGGATGCACCCTTATCCAGATATAAACAAGGTGGCGATGGAAGTAATGTCAACTTTTCATCTGCCAAACTGAAACCTACAATTTTCATTGCCTAGTAGTATATCCAATTAAAAAACTCTATCTATAAGGATCCCTGGGGATAGACATATACATCATTTTATTCTCCAAGCGGTGCCACCACTAAAAGTACGTGTAAACCTCCACATGTCTGACAAAGGCATTTCGATCTGAGTAGTATATTCTAACGACCATGTGTTTGCTAGTTGAATAAAATCCAAATCCACTCACTACTATGCCATTTGTACCGATTAATATGAACTTGGGGAGGTCAACAAATTCTCTTGTAAATAGGTTACAAATGTAAACAAGATCATTTATAACACTGTTTGGAAGAGTGAAGCGAACCAAACTTTTACATGAGCCGGCAATGACGTCTTTGTATTTTTTTAGGGGGTCGCTATGGTATCTGTTTTTGATGGGAGGATGATGGACCATCTTTACGATGTTATGGTATTTCTGTGCTTTCTTGATACGACTGTACATCTCAATCACGTCTGTAGCTGCATAGTAAAGTCTGAAATTTGGTTCTTCTTTGCATTTTAAACCAATTGCGAAAATCGTACCCTCTTGCATATGGCCGAAGAAAGTATGCCAAGACTTTGATACTTGTTTAAAGCGTAGTCAGCTGGCTGGTAGGTGGGAAGTTATTTTCTAAGATGTTTTGGTAAAAATATGTTGGAACAATTGCTGAAACATGCCTGCACAACAAATAAAATCAAATACAAAACACAATATTGAGCAAAGCCGTGAAACGTCTTAAAGAGAGCGACCTATCCGTGACCCGACCGCATGATATTTGTTTTTATTTGATTTTATTTGTTGTGAAGGCATATTTAATCAATTGTTCCAACAATTTTAAGTCGTTTTATTCTGTTGTAGGATCAAAAGAAAAACGTTATTGAAACGCGATAAGTATCTTTGTTTGTTTCATTTTATTAAATCATTAATGGTATAATTTTGCTTTAATGATTTAATATGATGCTTGGAAATTTTAGGTTAATAGATACCTAGAGTTAAATTTTATGTCTGATCTTAATTGATGGAATAGGATTGTGACATGACTAATATTTTCTTAATCAATACTTAGCATAGAAAAATATTGTTGATGATAAAAAAAAAAAAGGTTTTAACATGTCGTGGAGTTTTCTGTGTATCTTCCATACCAAAATGAATTTGGGTTTGAAATTTTTAACGGATATATTAAACACCATGGATATCACCCCTCTGAAATTTTAGAATTTCTGGACATTTGAAAAGTATTTTTAAAGAAATTTACAAAACTGCATAACGTTGCTGAAATTTTCTGACGAGCAGAAATTTAGTTTTGATTAAATTTGTTTGTCCTAATCTTTGTGTTGATATTTTGAATTTGTATAAACTTGAGACTTGTATATCGGGAACTTATCTTCAAAACCCTTTTTCAATTTTTCGATTTGGGATTTTAGTTTAAGAGATATAGTGATTTTAAAATCTTTATGCATATATGTCCGAAATATGAAATGTGAATAAAGTTTGAAGATTGGATAAGTAAGAAGCTTAGATAGAGATAATATGTGTTTTATTCAAGCTCTTATTTCATAATCTTGTTTTAGTTATGAAATATTCACCTAATATGTTCGACTATATGCTTAGTGGAAAGTTATAAATGACGACATAACTATATAAGCTCATCATTTTTTGTTTGATACCTTAAAGAAACTTGTAATACCAATTATTATCGATTTTGAAGAATTTATATGAGTATGAATGATTATGAGTATATCGATTTAGAAGAATTTTCATCTTATTTATCTGGGGATACATATGATCGCATGTAAATGATTATGACAGGTAATAATTTCACTTACTTGAGCAAGTTTTTTTTTCCAAAGAAAATAAAATTATGATTAAATAGTGGAGATTCGATGTGCGAAGCAATGGTTTCGCCGATTTCTTTGATGTTGTGGAAGAGTGGATAAATATTAACTGAGCTTTCAAAGTAAATGAAGTATGTTTGATGAACTATTTGTAGTTGTTGTAGTAATCAAATAATTTCATTTTAGGTTGAAAAATAGATTGATTGTTTAATCTTAAAATGAAGTACACGGAAACAAGATATTAAGAATAGATACTTATTGGTTATGAAAATAGATGTGTGACTCATAAAAGTTTGAAACTCATGAGATAGAATGATAGCAAACAAAAAACGAATGAATAAGAGAACCTAGTCAAAATAAATATCAATATCAACTCCCATCAAGAATTGAACATAATATCAATTATGAATTTATTTTTTGTGCTTGCATTGCACCAAGATTTATGACTCCACATCGCAAGGATATCAAATATTATTACCAATGGTTTTCAATCTAAGTTAATGTTATTTGTTGATACTGTGAGAGGTGGGTATTTAATTGTGTTTTACGCCATGTATGTTTTGATATGCTATTGTTCAAAAGTTGAACCGAATCGTTTAAAATAAAGTGGTGTTGATATATATTCGCATCTCTATTATTCTCAGTATTTGCATGGTCTTGAATTTTACTTCAGGTAGAACAATCTTGTTAAAGATGTTCATACTTCCGAAATGAAAAGGAATCTAGTTTCCGCCTATCTTATAATTGACGAGATTGCGATTATAAATTTGTTGGATTTGATCATTGGACTACTACATTTGATATGTTATGGATGAAATGTTCGAATATAATATTGATATCTAATCCTAACGTGACTTGAATTTCGAAACGTTTGCAATATGAGGCTTTGTCATGCTTTTAAGAAGTTAATGAGTTAGTGATGAATATGAGCATGTTGTGTTTTCCTCTAAACTTTCTAATAATTTTTTGAGTAACATGTTCCTAAACTTTCTAGCTAGCTTGCATAAGTATAAAATGAATAATGATACAAAAGGTTTGAGAAATTTATACAACATGATTGATGCTTCGATCAAATATGATCGTTTGAGCAGGGAACTAGGCGATGTTGTCTTCACGGAAATTGTTTAAATTTTCATCCTACATATTATGTAAAACATTTTTGAATTTAATTAGAAAATTGGTTCATTAGTTTTTCACGATTTTTTTGATCTTTAAATATTGTTTTGAAAATTTTGATTGAGTCAAAGCATAGTGGGGTTCAATATCTTATGTTTTACCAACTTTTATTTAAATTAGAGGAACTATAAAAATGAAAGTGACAAGTAATTCACTAAGAATGATCCTGGAAAAGTATATATAGTGACACTAAATTGTAGTCTTGAATATTACGTTGCTTATAATTCGGAAGATAACTTCTCATTGAGAATAACTGTGTTCTTAAAAGTTTTAATCTTTAGCAAAAAGAATCAGTGCGCCTATTGTTTTTACATACAAATAAAGCGTATATACTTCTTTCACATTTCCATACATGTCGCTAGATTAACTTACATTTTATTTATTTATATTGCTTCTATGATGCATAATTTGTTATAGCTAGTCAAAAGTAGAAATATATACTTTATTGTGTAAGTTAAAGATAAAAAAAATCTATGTACGTATACCAAGTATGGAGAACTGTGTAGTTTCTAGAAGAACACAATACATATAAGTTACATAAGTCATCATATAAATTTCTGAAATAAACTCAATTTGAAGCAATTGGGTTTCATCCTATAGTGGCTTAGATTTTTGAGATAATCTTCTAACAAAAGTTACATAGATATAATTGGTACAAAGTGTTTAATTAAAGAAGGCCGAGATACCTTAGGGATGAGAGTAATAGAAAATTTATTTAGTGTAGGGTCCAATGACTGAGAACTGGAAAATTTAGATACCATTGTGCATAGCATACAGAGTCACCAACAATATCCCAATTGTTGATGAAAAGTTTGCTATTTAAAACATCAGGACCTGGAAGCTTGAGAGGCCTATACTCTTACCAATATACCATATCTCTTATCTGTCCACAGTTCTGGTAAGCCAAACATTATCATCATCATCATGAATAACTTTAGGAATTAGATTATCCGTACCATTGAGGTTAACATATTGTGGAGAAGAATAAAGATCTTGAAAGTATTTAGTGATCATATTCAATTTCTTTTTCTTCAAAAACCTAATCACCATTAGCATTTTTGAACCCGCCAATGTAAATTTTGTGTCTTATAACAAGAGTAAACAAATGAAAAAAAAAATAGTATTAAGATTATCATGCCTCAGCCAGTTCACCTAGATTTTTGAGCCTAGAAAATCTCCTCTAACCTAAGACAGTTAAGGTATCTACCCAGAAAATGAGCTTCATGAGATTTATTATATAAGGGCATATGCTGAATTTGAGTTGTGCCAAAGGTAGATTATCCCTAGGAACATCCATATTTGACGTCAAGGACCCAAATGTATCCTTATTCCATCTGTGAGCATGAACAAGAAGCTTCTTAAATTTGTCACAAATCAAACTAGTAGCAGAGTGGTACTGATTTTGGGATGGAATAGCCTGCCGCACATAACTTGAATCTAGCATCTTCAAGCCACATAACTTCTATCCGAAAAGGCCTTTTTCAAAATTTTCGATCAATATTTGAATTCATTGAATGACCTTATGATTAGAATTGAATAACCAAGATGACTAACATGGGAGTTTGGATAGAGTATTCTATGGTCTTCATTCACCAGTGCCCTGTGCAGCCTCTCTTGAATATATTTCCCTGAAATTTGCTTGTTAGGCCAAAGAGACGAATATCTAATATGTTAGGTAACATTGTTAAGGTCCAATAAGGCGGAATAAGAGGGAGTAGAACCTCCTTTTTCTTAGAAATATAAGATATGGCATTAAAGTCTCCATGAGCAGCATAAGCATAACCCATTTCAGCTATATTTTTCATTTTAGACCAAACACATTGTCCACAGATGAAAATATCCATGGTTGTCGAATTTATGATTGACCACCACATGAATTGCCCATCTAGAAATAAAAGTATTCTGGAGATCTAGTTCATCAGTATTCTAAAGCAACCGTAATCCTCTAGAAAAACCCCAAGAGGGGACAATAAACAACGTCCTCCATAAAAACCCAAAGAGGGAATAATAACAACGTTTGAATTGAATATCTTAAAGTATTAACAACGACATGAAAAGAAGCCTCAGACAATTTTTGATGGTGATGAACGATAGACTATCTGCCGTCCTAATGTGTTTTGCTATTACCTCTCCATTGTGGCCAAACTCTTTCGCGGTTTCACCATTCTACCGCTCCATCTTAATAAAGGATCGATAGATTCCATATCTCTTGCTCTAACTATCCTACTATATTAGTGTTCTATTTCAGTAGGGGTAGAGTAAACCCCAAAGACCTTGCACTAAATTAAGTATATTTCAGATAAAATGGTTAAAAGTGGATGAAATGGACAATTTTTATTTTATTTTATTTTATTATAAACTACTTTAATTTTTTCTATACTCTTTTCATGCACCTATCTAGCATAATTTAAAAAGCGGGGCAGAGGGGAATACTAATCATTTAATGCAAAACAATTTTAAGGTTGGCCCATGGTGATCAAACTTCGCAAAGTTTGCATCCACATCATCTTAAATATGCTCCTAAAGTTTATGATTTTTTTAGAGGGATTTTGTATTTCCCCCTCAAAAAAGATACTTAATTTGCATTACCCTCTTTTTCCATTATAACTGCTATGACTTCCAGTTAACTGTATATGTGCAGTAAACGCGAGTGTAGTATTAAAATTTATTAAAATTAAAACCCAAAAGTTCCTTTAGCATAAAATCAGACATGGGCACGTGTTAAAAATAGAGGATTTAATCTAATGGTGCCAAATAATATTGGTGATTAGCGGTCAGAAATTAATCACACATCGTTTGATGATTGCACTTCCCTAAATTCTTTTCTGTTTTTCGAAAAAAATTCTTCTCCAGTGATATTCGCCATTAAAAAGCTTAAGAAAAACCTAGACCTAGGTTTTAAAAAAGCCATCTGAGGTCGTTGCTTATTTATTATATCTTCTCCCTATACTTACCATCTTATTTCTTCTCTAGTTGCAGAAGATATTCCAATTCTATTAGAGGAATCAAAATCAACGACACCAAATTCATCTATGGAAACTAGTAAAAATATATAGCTTTTAAAACCAAGAAGAAATAGGATTCGTTTTTATTTGAAACTGCAAATTACTTAAACGTTTTGTCCGATTCTTCTTCCTTTTACAAACCCTTCATCTAGGATAACAAATTACTTACCATGAATTCAATTTTAAGGATCTCGAAAAAAGAAACCTAATGAATTAAAATTAGAGTTAGGTGAGAGAATTTAGTTTTGTTTTTTAAGAGATGATAAATGATGTTTGTTTTTTTGTAGAGATGATGAATGTGAAAAGAGTAAACAATTAGATTGGAGGAAGAATCAAAGAGGAGTTTGTATTGATTTACTTTCAGTGAATTATTTTGAATACCAACCAAATAGAGACGGTATTGGGAGGTGATGAGGGGCATCCGTGATGAAACGTTTTTGTGCAGGAGGGTATTTTAGGGTTTTCCAAAATAATTAATTATTTATGACACACGTGTTTTATACGTACTCTCTTAACTGCTCTGTCGGGGGACATTCAAGTTAAAGGGGTTTTACCTATTAGCGATTTTAAAAGGGGGCAATGCAAGTTAGATATCTTTTTTGAGGGGGAAACACAGAATCCTCCATTCTTTTACTCGAATCAAGCTTCTTGCACTCAATGATATGATGCACATAATGAAGTCGTTAGACCACTGGTACATATGTATTAATTTGATGGCTTAGTTTCTTTGTGCCCAATGGTTGGGCACAAAACTGGGAGTCATTGATTAACCAAAACAATTGTGTTAATCAAATTCTTTGCGCCCGATAATTATGCATAAAGGTTTTTGCGCCAAATCATTGGACGCACCAGACTTGATTCAAGTTCACATTCAAGCATCAACTTGAACCACAACTTGAATTTGGGATTTTGGCCACGCTTTTTTACTGATTGTTGAAGCACCATAAGACTAACCTTTATGGTTGTCCTTGTTTTCTTAAATTCAACTTTCAAAGATGCGCTTAATGGTTGGGGTAGTTGGATTTTAACTTATTAAAAGAAAAACTGATGACTCAGATGTGCCCAACAAAGTTGAAGCAATCCCTTGAACCGCACAGTGGCAGAGCCAAGGGTTAGCTAACCATGGCTCTAGCCCCCTCCTAATCCTATTAACCATGTAAGAGACCCCTAGTTTTTTCCTATAATTTATATTTAGCCCACCTAAATTTAGCCCACTAAAATCTACATTTCTAGCCCTACTCGATATTAATTTCTGGTTCCTCCACCGGAACTGCAACTTAAAAGAGACATTTGACCATGCTTTTAAACTTGTACCTTGAAGCTGGAGAACCATAGGACTTATAGCCCGTTTTGATAGCATATTAGAAGTAGCTTTTTGAGTTTTAGAAGTGGAAAAATAAGAAGTCAGTTTGGGTGTAAAATTTCAAAACGACTTCTAAAAATCGAAAAGTTAAAACAAAAGAGTTTACTTCTGATTTCTGCTTCTGACTTCTACTTCTGGAAAAGCATAAATCAGAAGTAAATTTGTATCCAAACGCGCTATCCTAACTACTATATCTCTGAAACCCTGGGAATCCATCTTGCTAGCATCCATCAATTAGTTCATCTCCTTGTAATCATCATTGGTAGTTACATCATTTATACAACTTACTCTCTTCTCAGTTCTTCCTTTGATCAAAAGTATTTCACAAACAAGTTTCATTTCACTAAGTGCAATTATAGAAAAACATTCAACAAGCTCCAGATCAAAAGGAAACAGTTCATTAAATTCCATTCAAGAAGTTTCAACTCAAGTATTTATCATTACATCCCAATTCTGCCTTCAAACTGTTACATTACTACAAGTTCTGGACAATCTAGCAATTGCCCTGACCAAAAAAACCCGAACCATTTTCCCCATGTCCTAAACCACCATAAACATCATTTTCAACACCAAACATCTAAAACTGGCACAAACAGTATTACTTACCAAAATAACATCCATAACTCCACTTTCTATACACATCAACATCACCATCAAACTAGAAAAGAAGCCGGTCGAAGTAATGAGAAGGAAAACAAAGTACTTACCAACATCTGTAACAAAATAAAGAAGAGTAGGAGTAAGATCAAGCATCGGAAAATATGTTTTGTTAAAAACTTGTTGATCATTTTCAAGATTTACTCAAAATCTGAAAATCTAGCCTTTTCCGACACCTACAAAGAGACTTCCAAAAGCCTTCTTCATCAGTGCTCCATCATTCCTCTTCATATCTCTCGCTGTTATCACTGTCAGATGGTGCCGGTGAAGTATCACTTGAAGATGCATAGTTCTCACTATCTGTATCCTCCTCAGTCTCTTCTTCCTCAGTCTCACCATCTTGCATCGATGTATCCCTTCTCTCTGGCTCACCCTCTTGCATGGTCCTTGCGATAATCTTTGGATCGGCAAGTTCATACTCAAAGCGGCTTCTCAACTTTCTCTCCTGGTACCTCTCCATCATCCTCTTATCATCTGCAGCATCTTAATCTAGCTCGCTGGTGTCAACCTCCTCCTCCTCATCATACTCAAAACCTTCACCAAAATCATCAGAATCACTTTCTGTTGCACTCCCATATCTCTGTGATTTGTAATGTTTCTCAGCCCATTCTTCATCCTTTTTATCTCTTCTTGCGAAATAATTTGGCTTCCACGCAGCATACAAGTTTTCAATCCTCTCTTCTTCTCTCTGACGGATTCTCTCTTGTTCTTCTCTTTGACGGATCAACTCATGCGCACGAAGATCAAGTTCGGATTGGATGTCAGTTCTTAATCTTTGTAACTCTTCAATGCCCAATGAAAGTGCAAGAGCCTTGGCTTGATCATATTCAGAGGAAGATGATGGTCCAACCGGAAGTCTATCTTCACCGGCATTTGGAGGATTTTGATCATCCATTACATAAATTTCTTTCACTCTCTTAATTCTTTCCTTTTCTGAGCAAAACCCCAAAGAAAATTACCTTGTCTATGATAATCTCTCGGCTAAACACCCTTTTAAAGACCCAATTGTGTCCATTAAATCCCATTTATGGCGCTTGGTTAATAGTCATATAGCTTTGTTTACCACGCCCTTTCAAAACCATGCGTATTCTTTTCATCCTCATGATCATAATTACCCTACCAATACCTATTTTCAACACCTAAAAATTACTATAACCATTACTCCTTTAGGAACTGCCATTAAGGGGGGTATTGGTAGGTCACCAAACTTTGATGTAGTTTTTTGGGGTCTAATTAAAATTTTGTGTTTTATGCAGATTAGGAGAATGCAGCATCAGTTGAGAGGCACCATTACGGTTTGGGGCATGTCTGCCAGATGGGTTATCCCTAAAACCAGTACGGCCATCAAACTCATACTCACCACCAAAAGACACATTATAAATCAAAACCATAAACCACCATATACAATTTCCCTCCATTTCGACTACCCCAATCCTCACCACCTATTTCGCAATAACACTTCCATTATTACTCTTGGCAGCTTATATCATCATACCTAGGTTTATCTAAAAAAAGACAAACTCATTTATGATTCACCAACCTCTAATCTCATCATGCTTACGTATCAACCTTATATATCATTGGATAGGTTACAAAGGATCATGGTCTTTGTCCATACTTGGATCTCTTGTCACATACCTCACGTGTCTACAAATATCCCAACCATGCTATCTAGTACAAAATATGGAAAAGAAAGAGACAATTCGTATAGTGTTTCCTATCTCCAAAGGGGAAGTAGCAGAATAACAACAACTACCTTACACCAAATTTCTTCTGAGATTGTATCAAAAAAAATTCATCAGTTCTCTCATTCCTTTTTTAAGGTTCAAAATCATAAAAAATAAGAGCCCACTGCTATCTCTCCATCCATATAGCCTGTGTTTTTTATCAGGATAGTACCAAGAAGAGATTCCTTTATATTCACTTTCATATTGTGTGTGTGTGTTTTTTTTTGTGCCTCTCACCTCTTTCAATACATATTAATATATATACAGCTTAATTATCAAATGGATACTTTAAATCTACCAGATACCCCTCAAACAATAAACCAAGAAATTCAAAACTTGTCTACCCAAATTGCTGAAAAGCTTTCATTACCATCTACACTTTCTGATCCAGTTTTCATTGACAAAACTTTCATTCTAGCTGAGTCTGATAGTAATTGGAAGTGGTGCATGGTAGGTTACTTATGCAGTGAAACTCTTGTTCCTACCTCCTTAATCCGCTACTACATCTGCAACCAATGGCCTCTTGCTCAATCTCCCACTGTCACAACCTTTAGTGGATTGCATAATAAAGTTCTTATACGTTTCTTAGATAAAGAGGATTTCAATAGAATCAACTCACAGAGACCTTGGTTTGTTTGTGGGCATCTAATGGTGCTAAAAGTTGTCCCAACAGAGGGATGGCCAGCAAATCATCAACTATCTTTCACTGAAGAAATAATGTGGTTTATCTTGTGTAACATTCCAAAAGAATGTATTGAATTTGAAGATCTCCATAAACTTACCTTTAAGATGGGAGAACTAATAAAAGCTAGAGATCCTTTTGGAAATCATCCTTTAAAGAAGAATGTCAAAGTGTGTGTTAGAATTCCGGTACAAAAAGCCTTACCGGTAGGCATCCCTCTGTTCACTAATGGAAGAACTCAACCTTTCCTCATTGAGTGTATATACATGAAAGTTCCAAAATATTTCTGCAATTCATGTCGTGTTCTTGATCATAATGATGCCAACTGCCCAGCTTGGAAGTTGAAACAGAAAGTTATTAAGGAAGCTGCTTCTTCTAGAAGCAATTATGTTCTCCCTGCCGTCGCAAGGCTTATGATGCCACCTCCACTGGTAAACAAACATGCTGCGTCTACTTCTACAGCAATAGATGATGCCATCATGCAACAGACTGAGATCGTGCCAGATACTCAAGTTGAATCTACTACTGCTCTTATATGCAAAGCATGAAAAGCTAAGGAAAACGATCAGAAGATGGAAAATACTACACAAAAAGGGTTATCAAATATGTTTCATATGGGACCTTTTGTCAACCGATCTACCTCATTGAAGATTTTTGATGTTGGTCCGATTCAGCAAAACTTGACTCAGCAAAACAACGGTTTACCAATCATTTACAAACAGGTTACTACCCAGAATGTTACTGTTGAAGCTTTTATCACCGGTTCTGAACCGGTTATTAATGGACCGATTTGAACTTCGAACTCTTCAAGGAGATTCAAAATTGCTGTTGTTCCTAGTCCCAATCCTATGGTCACCAGAGGAGCTCTTAACCCTACTAAGCATGATGCTTTATCTAATCTCAAAAGGAAGATCAATCCCAGGGATGATTTGAGGAAATGAACTAGAGCTAATTCAAGTCTTGCTAGTCTTGTGGTTATCCCAGAAGAAAAGGATACTACTGAACCTGACTATGCTCAATTGTGTCCCCAATTACCAAATTGGGGGAATTACCTGCTATCAACCTCTTCAGCTGTTCTCTCAATACCCAACCTTTAATTGATACTTATGGGAGATATAATGTACCTGCTGATAATTCTCCAAACAACAATGGTGTCCGCAATAATTCTCATCTCAATGCTGCTACTTCTAGTCTCAATTCCTCCCAAGATACTTCTCAAAATGGTGATTCTACCAGTGATTCTCTTGGTGGCGGGTCTAATTCCACCACTCAGGTAAATCCTACCCCTTCATCCCCTATAATAGATCATATTTCAGCTACTCCTATAAATCATTCCCTGTCAATAATGTTAACTTGCTAGCATGGAACATTAGAGGTTTAGGTAAAAAAAATGCAAATAAGGAATTCAGCTTGCTATGTAAAAATGTTAATCCTGACATCATTTTCTTGTCTGAAACAAAAATGAACAAAGATCTGGCTGCTAGGAAGTTAAAACATATGGGATTTCCCTGCACTTTCAATGTTTCTAGCATTGGTAGGAGTGGTGGTCTAGTTCTGGCTTGGAAGAAGGAAATTCAACTTAATATTGTATCTTCTAGCTTGAGGGGCATCTATGTCACATCCACTGATATAATCCATTCTAAAACTTGTCACATTCATTTTATGTATGGTGAACCTAACAATAGCTTGAGACATGCTTTTTGGGATCAACAATCAAATGCTCCCTTAGATGAACCAGTTTTCTTTATAGGTGACTTTAATGCACTCTTAGGTACTGAAGATAAAATTGGTGGGTTAGAGGTTGATGATTCTGATTTCTTATACCTTAAAAAAAAAAAATCCGTTTTCAACTTGCATGATCCTGGTTTCTCTGGTCCTAGATTTACTTGGTCTAACATGCAGCAGGGTCCAGATTTAATTCTTGAAAGATTAGATAGATGTCTCTTAAATCAACTTGCTGAGGACCTTTGCCCCAAACTGTGTGTTAATAATCTACATAGAGACTCTTCTGATCACTGCCCCATGCATATTGGTTTCAATTATGAGGAAGTTTGTATGCCTAGGCCTTTTCACTTCATGGCTATGTGGATTGAAGATCCTACTTGTAGATATATCATTGTTAACTCTTGGTCTGTTAATGTGGTAGGTCCTCCTACCTATAAATTAAAAGCTAAGCTTTTAAATACCAAAAAAGGTCTTAGTGACTAGAACAAATCTTCTTTTGGTAATATTCAAAATAATATATCTACCATAAGAAAAGAATTGGCTAAGGTCCAAGTTTCTAATCCTACTGATACTAGTACTACCTCTAGACTCAAGGCTAGACTGGAATACCTCTACAACCTAGAGGAACTATATTGGAAGGATAAGTCCAGGGAGGTTTGGTTCATGGAAGGTGACAGAAATTCACCCTATTTTCATAGAGTCACCCTCTTTAGGAGGAAAAGAAATGCTATTAATTGGATAAAGGATTCCACAAATACTATTCTAACTGATAGAGACAGTATTGGAACTTCTTTTATAAATTATTTCAAAAACCTGTATTCTTCTCACCCTCAACAATTTCAAGATGAAATCCTTGTTGATCTACCCATAAAATTTTCTCCTGAAGATAATTCTCTTCAGAATTTACCTCTAACTGCTGAGGAAAAAAAGAATGATGTCTTTCAAATGGGGAGGAAGAAGGCTCCAGGTCTTGATGGTTTTACTGGCTTGTTTTATCAAAAAAAATTGGGATATAGTAGGTGAAGCTGTCATTGACATGACACAAACCTGTTTCAGGACAGGGCACATTGCTAAAGTTTTTAATCATACTAATATAGCCCTTATTCTTAAAGTTCCTCTTGCTGAACTTGTCTCCCAGTATAGACCTATAGGGCTTTGCAACTTCATTTACAAAATTCTTTCAAACACTCTTGCTAATAGACTTAAACCCTTTATGAATAACATAATCTCTCAAAACCAAAGTGCCTTCATTCCTAAGACGAGTATTTCTGATAATATTCTGCTAGCTAATGAGGTTATATTTGTTGTCAATCACTGTGACAAAATTGAAGGCATAGCTGCCATTAAATGTGACATGTCTAAAGCTTATGATAAGCTAGAATGGTCCTTTCTTGAGAATGTCTTGACTAGAATGGGTCTCTCAAACCACTGGATCAGACTCATTAACCAGTGTGTTTCTAAAGTTTCCTACTATGTCTTTCTCTATGGAAGCCCCACAGGTTATTTTCAACCTGAAAGAGGCCTCAGACAGGGAGACCCACTCCGCTACCTTTACATCATCTTCTCTGAAGCCCTTTCTTCTTACATTGATAGCCTTCAAAAGAAAGGAATTTTAGAAGGCATCAAGGTTTGTAAAGATGCTCCAGAAATGACACATTTGTTGTTTGCTGATGATTCTCTTTTATTTTCTAAAGCTACTGTTCAAAACTTTCATGTTATCAAAGATTGTCTTCAGAAATACTGCTTGGCCTCTGGGAAAGAAATAAACTTTGATAAATCTGGTATTTTATTTAGTAGGCAAATTCCTGAGCATATGAAAGCTCTTTTGGCCAATATTCTAGAGATTAATAGCAGAGATTTGGGAGAAAAATATCTTGGCACTCCTACTGTGTTTCAATCTTCTAAAATTCAAACCCATATGGGTATTCTCCAAGTTGTGGATGCCAGAATCTCTATTTGGCTACACAAGCTCCTGTCTCAAGCTGCTGGAACTACTTTGATTAAACATATTGGCCAAGTTATCCCCCTTTTTCAAATGGGAGCTTTTCTTATTCCAAAACATCTATGTAAACAAATGGACTCCCATCTTTGTAAATTATGGTGGGGAGAGACTTTAGATCCTAAAGACAGGAAACTGCATCTTTTAAGATGGGACATTCTATGTTCCCCTAAGGCTGAAGGTGGACTAGGCTTTAGAAAAGCTGAGTTAAACAACCTCGCTATGCTGGCTAGGAATGCCTAGAGGATTCTAGAAAATCTTACTTGTATGCTAGCTACTGTTCTCAAAGCCAAATACTTTCCTAGAACTGATTTCTTGAATGCCAAGTGTACTGGTAAGTGCTCTTGGACTTGGAAGTGTTTGCATGCTATAAAGGAACTTATCAAGCCTTTTATATCCTGGATTGTTGGGGATGGTCAATTTATTGACCCATGGTGTGACAAGTGGATCCCAACCTTGGGTACTGCAACACCCAACCCTCTAGTCCCACCTGATCCCAGTATTAAGGTGTCTTACTTCATTGACTCTCATACCAGAACCTGGAATCTGTCAAGACTTAACACCCACTTTGATAATGCTTTTGTTAAGAAGATTGTCACCATTCCCTTAAGCCAGCTTTGCACTCCTAACAGGAGGGCTTGGAATCTTTCAAAGAATGGCAAGTTTTCTTCAAAATCTGCCTATATGGGGCTCAGAGGTCCTAGGCCCTCCCAATGTAAAAACCTTTGGATGCGCATTTGGAAAATCAGGGTTCCCTACAGAATACAAGTCTTTACTTGGAAAGCTGCTAGAAATGTTCTCCCTGCCAAAACTATTTTGCATACCAGAATGCATATGCATAGTGTTGACTGTGCTAGGTGCAGTGATCCTCAAGAATCCATAATGCATGCTTTGGTCCTCTGTCCCTTTGCAAGTCGAGTTTTGTTTCTCTCTGACTTTTGCATCAATACTCAGTTTTTTTAAAACAAATCTTTCACTGAATGGCTTTTATTTTGAACCTTTGTCTAGACTCCCCGATGAAGCTCAGTGTTTTTTTAATACTATCTTGTGGTCTCTGTGGACTAGTAGGAATAATTTAAACTTCCAAAATATGCAGGAAACCTATACTACTTTCTTAGTTAGAACTAGAGCCATGCTTTTAACTAAGAAAGCCTGCCTTACCGTCTCTCCTACTACCCCTGTTAACCTATGTGAAAAATGGATGCCCCCCTCTGTTGGATGGATAAAATGTAATACTGATGGTGCATGTTTTGTGATGAGGGACTTCTCAAGCAAAGCCTCTTTTTGTGCTTCCCTGGTTTTTGAAGTAAAGTCTGCTGAAGAAGCTGAAGCCAGAGCTATTTGGGCAGTCCTGAAGAAAGCCTTGGAGCAACAGTTAACTCATATCATAGTTGAAAGTGATACTAAGACTCTCATCGACCAATTTTCAGCTTGCCAGTTTGATGGAGACTCCCGTACGAATGCTATTTTCAAAGACATTCAGTTCTTTTCTTCTAAATTAGTAGCTTGTATTTTTAACTTTCAACCGCGTGTTTGTAATTCTGTAGCTCATGAGTTAGCTCAATGGGAAAAAACAAACAATGCCTCTATGTACTGGTGTGTGCCTCCTGTTTGGCTCTTGCCAACAGTTAAGGGGGATCATTAGACTTTTTGAAGGCCTATAAAAAAAAAAAAAAAAAAAAAAACTGTATCTCTGAATTGTTATCAGCCCTCCTGTGATTGGTATCTATAAAAAAACTATACCAACGAAAAAGAAACAAGTAAAAGAAGAAGAAGAAGAATAGTATCAAACTATAATCATCAATCCCCAAACAGAAACAACATCAACTGGATTGGATTAGATCAGTAGTGGAAGTAGAGTATATTAAATTGGAATAATCTCCTACTAGACCAAACCAACCACGTGTTCTTCTTCTTTGTTATTCTCTTTTCATCTTCTCTCTAGTAATTCCTCCTGTGTCTAGGTTTGGGGGTCTCTTGATGGGTTCTCATCCTGGAGATTGGCCTTCTTATAATCCTCAAAACTTCAGTCAACTTCGTGCTACTGATCCTTCTCTTCCTATTTCTGTAAGCAAACCCTCCTTCTACTTCTAATTTTCAATTATTTTTCTTTTAAGTTCAAATTTGTTTAGATTTGTTGTTTTTATTGTGAATTGATTTGAAATTTTGATGACCCTTTTTTTGGTTCATGTTTGTATGATTGTTTATTTGTGTAAGTTTTGATTTTGATTAGTGATGGACTGAAAAAATTGAAGAATTTTGAATAATTGGGGGTGGTAGGTTTTTCAATTATGCATGATTGATGTTGTTTGGAACTGGAATTTTGAGGTTAGGGTAAGGTGGCATTGTTTAGCGGAGTAGAATTTGGGAAATTGTGATTTTCTTAAATTTCTGGATTTAATAAACTGGAATTTGAGTTAGGGTAAGTAATTTGGTTGTATGTTCGTTATAACCTGAAAGATCCGAAATGGTAGAATCTGTTTGAGCATTAATGGATGTACTTAGCTGGAGAAAATTGTTATTTTAGAAGTTCATGTTAATCTTTGTGAGTTATTGGCGGTTCATTCAAGTAGTTAGTCTTAAAGATTTAGATCCTTTTACGGATAATTTGATTTGACCCTTGCCGGCTCTTAAATCTGAAATTGAATGTAGCATACTCATGGTCTAGTGTTTTCGCCTTTGTTTTACGTATTGATAAACCTAACCCTTTCGACTCCAGCCACTGATTGAGTTGGTGTTGCAGTTAGTTAGCTGAGTCTTTAGTCTTTACTACTTTGTCTTACACACGGAAGTTGGGAACTTTCCTTATATGTTTCTGGTTGAATTAGTAGTTTGTTGGAACATAACTTAGAAGTCACCTTAAATGTTACCTCAACCTTTATAGCTGATCTGATAAAAGAAGTAATTAGAGTAATGGGTTATATCGAAGAAAGAGCAAAATGTACCTTGACACAACTAAAGAGAAATAGGAACCTGCCTTCTGCAAATGTCGCTATATTTTGTATGTTTGACATGAATGGTGTTCTGAGATTGTGAAATACATACTAGATTCCCATCTTCTTCACTGGAGTGGTTGGTTTTGAAGGGGATGTATGGCTGGTTGGTTCTTTCCCTAACTGTTGGCATGTCGGCTGATTGTTTCATGTTGACAGAGTTTGTAATACATAGATTTTCGCTTTTAACGTAGATTTCTAAACTGTTTCGTGGTATGTCATGTGATACTTATTGCTCTTTCTTATTGGATCTGCTTTCCCTTTTAGGTTCATTTAAATCAAAACATGAAAATATGTGCTCCTAAATGGTGATTATTACTTTAGGAAATGATATCACTTCGTTAAGAAAGTTATTTTTGTTGTTATTGCATCAGTTTCTTTACGTCTGAAATCTGTTTCGTGCCTTACTTCAGAAATCAACTCCAACCACCTACCATCCTACTCATAGCCGAACTGTTCCACCGCCAAATCAAGGTAATAATGGGATCTCTATACCATTTTTGAGTTCTTATCACCAGTAGTTGCTTGCAGAAAATGTGACTTAGATTCTTAAGTTTAGATCGTTTTTGTTAATGCATGCTGTTACAATAGAAACCATTCATTGTCAGTTGCTTAACTTCTGCTTGTTGTGATTATTCCTGTGTACGAGTCTCTAATTGGTCTCGTTAGATTCTCTAATGGGTATAAAAAAATGTTCAGCGATCATTTTGCCCATCATAAAAGATGTTAACTTGTACTAGTCACCAGGAGCGCTTTTTCCTTGCTCAAAATATCAAGCAAGGGAAGGGGAGAGTCCTCTTCCTACATTACCTTTTAATACTTTAGAGGAAACATATCCTCAAGAAAACAATAAGGTTGGAAATACGCTTTTTTAGTGTTTAGCTTGAGTTATCTGAAGGGTGGGCATCAAAGTTTCACTTGTGATGTGCCGATCTTGATAAGGCACGCAAAAAACAAGGATCGAGTGGCTGGATTTGGGGTTCTGTACCTAAAATGATGTCACTGTTACATGGTCTTCCTTTTTCTTGAGAACATTATTCATGCTTGAATGTAGTTCACTGCCTCTGACACTGTCATAAGACTGAGCTGCTTTTTCATTTCATTTGGGTGTGTGTTCACGGACTTGAAGATTGAACTAGTAAGTTTGGTACTATCTCTGCTAACCAGTAACTTTGGCCCTATTTCTAACTTGTCTGTCGTGTCTTACCAGTGATAACGACTGAAGCTACCAATATCCTCTTGAGACAATTCTACCAACGTGCTGACACAAAGGTCTGATCTCACTCGTTTCTTTCTTCAATGTGATATGAGTTTATACACATATATTAAGTCTTCTTTTGTTTCCATAATCAAAACAAGTCTGCTTATTTGAGTCAAAAAAACTACCAGTGATTGATGGGATCTCCGACCAACAATTACCGGTGAACCCCAGCGTCGTATTGATTGACCCTTTGGGTTACGGGTTACCTCAGCTGATTTTCAATTGGGTGAACAAAATGGGACTAAAGACAAATCTGCATCTGTCATTTGTTTTTCATCAATCAATCAGGATGTTTATTGTCACTCTCTTTTACGTTACAGCTGAGACCAAAGAGAGCTGCTTCAGAAAATCTGATTCCGGAGCATGGAAGCAAACAGCATAGGGGATCTTCTGGAGACGCTTCAAAGTAGTGACAAAATCCTCTTTTCTGATTCAATTGTTTGTGGTTTCCTACTTCATGCCAATGAATCATCATCATTCATCTGTACCTCCATCATAGCTGGCATCACCACGCTCATGTCACCCACAGTTCCCCTATTACGTTGTGTGCTTGTTGTTGTATTTGCAAATAAGGATTGTTTATACTTGGAACATGTTGAACATCATCACATAAATGAGTCATAATACTCCATAAAATCAAGTAAACATACATGGGAGGTGGAGAAACATCCCTTTAACACTTGCCCGTGCATAAGCTATCTAGTTGATTTTACATGATCCGGGCGGGGGTTTAGATTGTGCAAACTGACTAGCTTGCATCTCTTCACGCATTATCCATTCTGGCCATGCCCAAATCCCATTCGGTGCATGCTACTGTTGCATATTTGTTATGCCAGTCAACACCCGAATTTTAATGCCAACTTTTGCACCTTTGCACAACTGGAACGGACTTAACTTGGTAATTCTGAGCATCACCATAGAGCTCAGCAAAGTCATATCACTCAATGATTTTCGCGGACAAATTCCCTTGGACAATCTTAACAAGGCCATAATCCTTGCAAATGAGGCGCCACTGCCTACGTTCCATGAAGCAAGAATGCCACAATCTTCTTCAAACTTAGAACTCATTTTTATTGTCCATGCACAACTGGCAACTCTTGTCTTTCCGCTTCTCCAAAATCAACTTCTGTAGCAACAATTGT
>JAJJMB010004025.1:4050577-4133319 GCA_023531105.1 Papaver atlanticum
TCCCTACTACCTTACATATAGAGACTTCATTCCAACACCAAGGTCCACTCGACCCAAACTGAAAGTATACTCAAACTTCAGCAAATAATTGCACCAACTGATTGCAACTTGTAAGACCTAACAAGCCTTTCAATACTGACTTCATCTTCGCTTCTAAGCAAGAAAGGAAGCGAGACAGCACCTACTGTCCCCAATGTAGCAATTCACTTTTCCACATGCACTCTTCAAACTATCAACGTTCATATGCAACTCCCATAACGAAGCACAATATAATTGACAATTAGTTGAATACTCCTTAAAACTGATGCCATCATGTTGCTTTAGCTTTCATGAAGATTTCTTCAATAATGGCCACATGCCATCTTTATGCATCACCACTACTTTGTCCTCCTTTCTCCATGCATCTACAATTCGCCTAACTTGCATCTCTTCACGCATTATGCATTCTTGCCATGCCCAAATCCCATTTGGCGCATGCTACTGTTGCATATTTGTTATGCCAGTCAACACCCAAATTTTTATGCCAACTTGTGCAACTTTGCACAACTGGAACGAACTTAACTTTGTAGTTCTGAGCATCACCATAGAGCTCAGCAAAGTCATATCGCTCAATGACTTTCGCGGACAAATTCCCTTGGACAATCTTAATAAGGCCATAATCCCTGCAAATGAGGCGCCACTGCCTACGTTCCATGAAGAAGGAATTACACATTCTTATTCAAACTTAGAACTCATTTTTACTGTTCATGCACAACTGGCAAATCTTGTCTTTCCGCTTCTCCAAAATCAACTTCTGTAGCAACAATTGTTGATTTGCAGTCGACAAGAACATCCGCTTGTGGTTATGATCAAATGCAGGTCTTTGGACACCCTTTTCCAAGCATACTGATCCCACTCATAAACCAGGTGCAAGCACACTCCTTGTGCACATCTAGCATCAACGAAGAACTATTTGTAAACGCAAGACCGTGGTGTATCGGTTTTCCCCTAACTTGCGCTTCTGTCTTCAGTCTTTCCATAAGCTTTATGCTAGATAAGAATTGGCCAACCAATTCTTCCTTCATGGCATCACATTGCCACAAACATGCTGGTTCGCAACCAGACTTTGCATTACCACCAAGGTATATGCATCAAGAGATATAACTATAATCTTCCATCAACTGGCTACAATGAAAACACCTTCAATCTATCGCATAGACATGTTCTTTATTTTCTTTGCAACTGCAAAGGCCAAAACAATCTTTGAGTTCAGGAATTTTCACAAAATTCCCATTACAACATGTAATGTACTCGCTACTGATAACACTACGAAATTATGCATTCCTAATGCACCATCTTCGTATACTTGTGAGATACATGGACTTTAACACCTGACTTGCACCATAGAAGTCAGCATACTCCTTAGATTTGCCATGCCATCACTTTAAACCCCGGTTTTCAAGGACTCTTGCACGTTCGTCTAACACTTTGGGAAGGAATTTTTACACCTTTGTAATAAAGTTTCATGGCTTGTTGCTACATCAAGCTTCAAGTTCATTCCAATTAATCTTTCCACACAAGACCAACTTCTTCTAGTCTCCTTACTAGTGAAACCCAAACAATTTACCACTGAATTTGACAAACAAATGACACCAACTTGAGTAAAAGAGGGAAAAATCAGCAACTATGTCCCCTAACACAGCTCTGATACCAGCTGTCACATGCCCATTTAATCAACTTAAATTTTCATGGGATATGACCGACAATGATTATGGTTCAGTGAATCAACTTCACCCACAATCACTCAGCCTTGCATACTCGCATCAAAGTACGCATCTTCCTTCACTCATAAGGCTTTGCACAACGGAAGTCTTTTCTTCTTTCTCTCTAACTCTTCATGCCCCCATAAGCATAAGAGGTTCTGCCATGTACTTAATCAATTCTCACACAAACCAGCAACATAAATAACATAAATATATACTGCAACAAACCCATTTTATTGCACTAAAGGAAGATTACAAAACTCGTCCATCACATGGACCAAAAACAGGCCATTCACCCTCTTGGTGAATGCCTAACTCTCTCAAAACATAAGAACTCTCTCCTATGTAAGCCTACTGATTTTCCCACTCCTTAGGACTATTTATACAACAAACTCACTAGACAAAACCGTGCACAACACTTGCACACGCATGGAACAGCCATGCGTCCCATCAGGTAGTTTCCATAACCGCCTATATTGCTTTTCAACTGCTAACTTTTGAGTTGTCTAGACAATTGACGCCACACCTGTCCTTGGTGGTTATGAACACTCCCACATGGTTATAAATTCAATTTATAACCGTTCTCCTTTGTCTTGCGTCATTGGCATGCTTGTGAAGCTCGTAACCAACTTGTAACTGTCACTTGAACCGTATTGCACAACTGTTGTGCTTTACCGAATTCTGCCTTGTTCCAATGCTCAGCCACCTTGGCCCTGCATGCTTACTTCTATAAGCTAAAATAGGACAATCCTTGTGCTTCAATCACTATTACCAACTCTTTAAGCTCATTCTCATTGCTCATGCGTCATTTGCTTCACTTAACCAATTTGCTTGACAATAACAATGCCACTCTTGCATTGCTTGCTTGTTTGCACTGTTCAAGCTTTGGCCAGCCTTGAACTAATGCCATTGACCAACTCCTGACCTAATCTTCACTCTTGCATCATCCTTGAGTTTGGGCCAACTCAATTCCACGGATATGCCTCAATGCCAACATCGTATGTTGCATCTGTCAACTTTGGCTTCGTCTTGCCAATCCCTCAATGAAGCCTCATTGTGTCGGCCAATAAGCTTCATTACTTAGCCAAATGTATTTACAGTGTAGCGCTACCTTTTGCGCTTCACTGGCCCTGCGGGGTTATGCCATCCTTAACACTTGACAGTCTACGCAGTGTCGCGCCATTCTGGCTGCACACTGACTTGGCCTGCAACTCTGTAACGCGCAATCATTATGCGTCACTTGCCTGACCAGTAACAGTAGTGGTGATGGGGATTAGTGTTCTGGTGGTGTTGGTGGTCAACACAGGGTGGCTTATAACACTATGGCTTTGGCGTTTTATCTCAAATTTAATATATTATGGAAGTTTTACAGTATGAACTATAAAATCTGGTAGCTGCACCGAACAAAGAAATTAGATCATTTTAGACCCAGTTTCCTAATCATTAGGGCTATTTTTCCAGAGATTTATTTTCGAAGTTTTACCATTTGGGCTGCATAGACCACCACCGCGGACACCCACTACCGCCATGGTGGCAGTTGTGGTGGTGGTCTATGTAGGCCCAAACATTGTGGAAGTTTTGCAGTATGAACTGTAAATCTTATTGGCAATTATATGGATCTGCAAGGAACTAAATACTTGTGAGCATTACAAATATATGACTATTTGATAAACCAACAAGCCTTTAAGATTGATCGATACCTCTTTTTCCTTTACCTGAACTGATTAGGTCCATCCACTTTATTGGCCGTTATTACTTCCAATTTAATGATCGTCTTATATTCATATTTATGTCTTTCAATGATATTCTGTGTTCATTTGTAACTTCTAATTGCTGGGTTTAACTAAGGTGTGGTAGTCGTACGTGGATTTTGTATTGCGATGTGTTGAATTTTGTATGTCCTGTTTAAATGTAGAATGTGTATGTCTTTTTAGGTGGAAAGGATACCTAAGCGTTTCGAGTCTGTACAACATTATCTTGGCTCTTATAGTATGCGGTTGCTGGAAGAAACTCGAATGGAGATATGTTCACAAATGGATTTTATGTCGGGTGCACCTCACGCTGAAGTAACCTCAGTAGAGGAGTCGGAGCTGGATGGGGGGTTCACTTATTGTATCAAGATCGACTCGTGGAGAAACCGGTATGGTGTATATGGCAAAGAACCCTACTTTCCAAAGCCTTCGGATCTGTTTCTTTTGGGTGATAGTGTACCTGAAGTTGCTGCGGACTTGCAGCGGTTTGGAAGCAGTTGGCCTTTGGCTTCAGTTGTAGAAGATGTGAAAGAGTCCGATTCTGTAGGGCACGAAGACAGACTTATATGCTTTCAGGTAAAGACCTCAAAGACCCTAAGGATAGAGATGAAGGAGGGCAGGCGGAAATCACTTTTTGTGGTGTTTCTGGTAAACTTGGCTACGAACACTAGAACATGGAAGGCGTTACATATGTTTCGAAACTTATTCAGTATAAAATTTTATACGACTTGCTGTACACTCTCAAGCCTTTAAAGACCTTTTCGTAATGTGATAAATAAATGATGCAATTGCGTGATGGTTTTTGTGTTAGTTTTGATTTCTCTTATTTTATATTGCTTAGTATGAAAATGGGTAATAACTAATAAGATATTATTTTTTCACCTTTTGGAAGTAAAATACTAGAATAATAATTCTTTGTATAATGTATATTGTGTGAGAAATGTTTTTCACATTGGCTTTTTGGTAATGCAGGTAAAGGAAAATTGCGGTCTCTGTTCTGCACAAGTTGACAGGACTTGGGCCGGAAAAGTTGATTCACAATTATTACTGGCTCTTAATGAATCTCAAAGATCAGCGGTCTTGGGTACTATATCTGCAATGCAGTGTAACCACAGTTCTTCGGTGAAACTTGTTTGGGGTCCACCTAGGACAGGAAAAACCAAAACTATCAGTATATTACTGTATAACTTGCAAAGTATGAATTATAGAACTCTTGCTTGCGCCCCAAAAAACGTTGCAGTGGCTGAACTTGCGTTACGTGTGTTAAACCTTCACAAAGACGCTTGCGAATCAGACTTGTGAAAGAACAGGCTAGGTTGTTCATTAGGGGACTTTCTCTAGTTTGGAAATATGAATAGATTGGAGTTATGTGATGATCTTGGGAAGATTTATGTGGATCATCGTGTGGACAGTCTTGTCGATTGTTTTGCTCCATTAACTGGTTGGAAGAAGCGTTTCGATTCCATGGTGGATTTTCTTGAAGATTGTGTATCTCAGTATCGTTTGCTTTTGGAGAATGAGAAAAGTGGAACTAATTCTGAAGTCCACATGTCACTTCTCAAGTGTGCGAGAGACCGATTCAGAGCTTTAGTGGTACCCCTCAAAAGAAGCATCAGAATATTATGCACCCATCTCCCCAAAAGACTTATTTTGCCAGACAATTTCGAGAAGATGGTTACTCTTTGTGGTTTACTTGATACTTTTGAAAAATTTCTCTCTCAAACTCAGGTGGCTGACAAGGAATTAGAAGAACTCTTTGCACGACAAGAAAATTATTCCGGGGAGGCAAAAGGGAGTAGAGCATTTAATTATATTTCATACACATTGCACAAGATGAGAATTGAAATTGTGCATGTTCTAAGATCTGTTGGTCGTTCTCTCAGTAATCGCCTTCCAAGTTCCACAAACAGATGTTTTTTAACTGAGTTCTGTTTGAAAAATTCATCCCTCATTTTTTCCACAGTGTCAAGCTCATATAATCTGCATGAGGTAGACCTGGAACCACTTGATTTGTTGGTAATCGATGAAGCTGCCCAGGTGAAAGAGTGTGAATCAGTGATTCCCATGCAGCTTGAAGCTATACGACACGCTATCCTAATTGGTGACGAGTGCCATCCACAAGCTAGGGTCAAAAGCAGGGTGAGTATATTATCAATTTCTTCTCTTTAACAGGATGTTTTCGTTCTTAAAATTTTCCAATGCTTTGTAACCTTAGGTGTCTGACGAAGCTGGCTTTGGAAGAAGTCTATTTGAAAGGTTGGGTTTGTTTGGGCATTCAGAGGACCTTCTCAACATGCAGTACAGAATGCATCCTGCGATAAGCTCTTTCCCAAATCGCAAATTTTATAAAGACCAGATAATAGATGCTCCAAGTGTTCTTTGTGAAAATTTTCAAAGAAATTATCTTCAAGGACCTATGTTTGGTCCCTACTCGTTCATTAATATTTCTTATGGAAGGGAGGAGCCAGATGAAACTGGGCATGGTATGAAAAATATGGTTGAAGTGGCAGTTGTAATGGCAATGGTACGAAACCTTTATAAAGGTATGATCGATGTTAGCAAATTGATTGCAATAGCTTGTTTGTTATGCTATATATGGTTAATAAGAAGATTCAATGTAGTTTTATGTTTATATTGTTCTTCCATTCTCATGCCTCGGACTCAGAATGATACTAAGTATTAATGAGGTTGTTGTATATAAATACTGTAGATGTTATATACATTTAATTTCACATTTTTGATTAAGCCTGTCTAAAGAGCTGTTGAAGTGTTAAGTCATGATTAGTCCATTTATTCTAATTATAAAGGCTGTTTTTTACAATTCACAGCATGGGAAGGCTCAAAGTATAGCTTAACCATTGGTATTATATCTCCGTATGCTGCCCAAGTTGCTGCAATAGAGTATAAAGTTCGTCAGCAATATGAGAAGCTGAAGGGATTTATAGTGAAGGTGATGTGTGGAGATGGATTTTATGGTGGCGAGGAAGATTGCATAATAATATCTACTGTCGGGTCTAATCATAGTGGGGGATCAGATGGGTTCCTTTCTAATCCGCGATGTGCTAATGTTGCTCTGACACGGGCTAGGTACATGTTGTAGGAGATTTCTTTATATGTTGATTTTGATTTTGATGACACATCTTTTAGTCTCTGTTAACTCGTTGTGTGTTAACTTTTCAGGCACTGCCTTTTGATTTTGGGGAATGACAACAAGTTGTGTAAAATTGGATCTTTCTGGGAAGAGTTAATATGTGATGTGAAGCAGCGGCAATGTTTTTTTAACGCTGACGAAGATGAAGAGCTAGTGAAAGCAATGATCAAGGCCAACAAAGAGCTTGATCAGTTAGATAATTTACTTATTGAAGATAGTATGCTTTTCAAAAGTGCATCGTGGAAGGTAAACTATTCCAAGATTAAATCATTATCTACTATTTTGTTAGTTTCTAATCATTATTCACCGACTCTTGCCTCAAATTGACAGGTCCTGTTCAGCAATAACTTTAGGAAGACATTTGTGATGTTGAAGTCATCACAAACACAAAAGACCGTGGTTAATCTATTGGTTAAACTTTCCAATGGCTGGCGTCCGAAGAAGGTGAAGGTTGAAGCTTTGTGTGCTAACTCAGTCCAGCTTGTAAAACAGTACAAGATTGGAAGGCTTTACATTATTTCTAGCGTTGATGTTGCAAAATATTCATGTTACACCCAAGTTTTAAAGATAAGGGATATTTTACCTCCTGAGGAGATACCTAAACTAGTGAAGAGTCTGAACAAAATATTCTCCATATACACTGACGAGTACATCAACCGCTGTAAGCTGGAACAATTTGAGGGGTATGTATGCTATCTTTGATCTCACAAAACACCATTTTTTGTTGTTGTTAGGTCTCTTAAATTCTTCATTCAACTTTAGATGGTGAATATTGATCAATTCTTAATCTCAATGTTGCTTTACCTACCGAATGTTAACAACATTTTACTATACTTTTCCTAATTATTTTGCAGGGATTTGGTAGTGCCAATTACCTGGAGAATAGATGATGAGACCGTTAAATATAAGAGTACTAACAACGGTGAGTTAGTAGATAGTGCAAGTGACGGGGTATCAGATGGGAGATGTTACATTGAAAACTTAAAAATGAGAGATAGTCTATTGTGTTAAAGATAATAATTAATTTGTGATATTGAAAATTTAGAATAATCTATCTAGTCAAAGTCAAAATAGATAAGTATTAGTCAAGGAATATTCTAGAGCAAACTGGAGTTTGCTGTGACCAAGTTATCTAGAGAATTCCTGAAGTAGTAAAGTCAGTTGATTAGTCTTAGAGATACAAAGAATACTCTAGAAGAAAGAATAGTCTAGAAGCTTATCCTATAAATAAGCAGTGGATGTCTTCATGTTGAAACACATCCAAAACTCAAGTGAGTGAAGTGAGTGAAGTAAGAGTGAGAGCTAAGCAAGTCAAGTGACTGCTATTGGAAGTAGAGTGAGCCAAAGAGCTACACTAAAATTCCCCTGTGACATTTTCATTTCCCAACTAATAAAAGCCTCCTCTTTTCAATTAAACCAACCTTTTTTCTCCAACTTCTTTCCCCAAATCATTTCCATTAACCCATCACACTTCCGCATTGCGCCAACAAATTTGGTATCAGAGCAAACTTAACCAAGTAATCCAATAACTCTACCCATGGCAATTAACCAAAGTATTCAAGGTTTCAATTATGCCCAAAGTTTAATTCCAATTTTTGATGGTGAGAGTTATGATTATTAGAGTCTACAAATGAAGACATTGTTTATTTCTCAAGACCTATGGGATCTTGTAGAAGAAGGTTATGATGTACCCGAGTCGGCAGAAACTCTATCGTCATGGACGATTGCAAAGAAAAAGGAGTACAAAGAAAATAAGAAGAAAGATGCTAAAGCACTACTGTTTCTACAACAAGGGGTAAGCAAAGCTATTTTTCCTCGAATTTCGGTGGCAAAAACTTCGAAGGAGGCCTGGGATATTCTCAAAGTTGCATTCCAAGGTTCGGAAAAGGTAATCTCCATAAAACTACAAAATTTATGGCGAGATTTTGACAATTTACTTATGAAAGAAAATGAAACTATCCAGAACTTCTTTTCAAGAGTTACTGGAATAGTAAATCAAATCAGTAGTTATGGAGATACCATAGAAAATAAAAGAGTTGTAGAAAATATTTTAAGAAGCTTACCGTTCAAATTCGACCATATCGTCGCTGCCATTGAGGAATCAAAAAATTTATCGACTCTCTCGGTACATGAATTAATGGGTTCATTAGAGGCGCACGAGAAAAGAATAAATAGGTTCGCGGAACAACCGTTGGAGCAGGCATTTCAATCAAAAATAAATTTCAGTGAAAACAAAAATATGGAAGCCAGAAAAGAAAGCTCCAGAGGGGGATCGTCATCAACATCACCTCATGAGAAAGGGTCGACTTCAAATCAATGACCCAAAAATTACTACCGCGGACGTGGAAGTGGAAAAGGAGGTTATAGAAACAACAGCAAAAGGTACGGAAGAAATTACTCCTCAAATCTCCGTTGTAATGTCTGCAAAAAGTTTGGCCATGCAACTGAAAATTGTAAGTACAAGTGCACCAAGTGTGATAAATTAAATCACATGAAAAAAGATTGTTGGCTCAATGAAGCTAACTATACCGAGAAAAATGATTCTCAAAATCAAGTATTTTATTTCTGCCTCACCTCGCAACAAGAAGCGCAAGATATATGGTACGTTGACAGCGGATGCAGCAGCCATATGACAGGAAACAAAGAATATTTTGTAAAATTGGAGGAGTAAGAGATTCCACCGGTCAAACTCGGAGATGGAAAGTTCCAGAATGTTGAAGGAAGAGGAGTCATATCCGTACGTACAAGGTCAGGTAAAACTCGATACATATCTGATGTTCTTTATGTTCCTGGCCTAGCTCAAAATTTATTAAGTGTTGGACAACTTATAAAAAAAGGGTACTCACTACATTTTGAAGACGAAGAATGCACAATTTATGATAAAATTAATAAGCAATTGGTGACAAAAGTAAAAATGTCATAAAATTTTGTCTTTCCTCTATCTATGCCGTCAATTGGAAATTGTGTAATGAGTACCAATCATATTGATGAATGCAAGTTATGGCATTTGAGATATGGACATCTCAACTACAGATCCTTGAAGGTTCTAAAATCAAAAAACATGGTAATCGGTCTTCCTAATATCAACGGTGGAGATAAAATATATGAAGGTTGTATTCTTTGGAAGTTTCATACACTACCATTTACAAATAAATCATGGAGAGCAAGAAGGCCCCTCGAATTGGTGCACGCCGATATCTGCGGTCCGACAAGAACAACCTCACTCAACAACAGAAGATATTTTCTCCTATTTGTGGATGATTATACCAGGATGATGTGGGTGTATATTCTCGAGCAAAATTCCGAGGCATTCACTAAATTCCTAAAGTTCAAGGCGTTGGCAGAGAAGCAAAGTGACCATCAATTGAAGGTTTTCCGTACAGACCGTGGTGGAGAACTTACTTCAAATGAATTTATAACTACTGCAAAGAAAATGGAATTAAAAAGGAGCTCACCGTCCGATACACTCCACAACAAAACGGCGTCGCGGAAAGGAAAAATCGTACAATCGTAGAAATGGCTCGCAGTATGTTAAAAGCAAGGAAGCTACCTAACATCTACTGGGCATAAGCAGTCAACACGGCAGTCTACATCCTTAATCGCTCGCCAACAAAAGCAGTTCTATACAAAACTCCATATGAAGCTTGGCATAAGAAAAAGCCTGAGGTAACTTCTTTCAGAATTTTTGGTTGCGTAGCATATTCTCATATTCCATCCAAACAAAGAGAAAAATTTGATGAAAAAGGAGAAAAACTAATATAGGATACAGCGAAGAGTCTAAAGCATATAGACTTCTAAAGCCAGATACAAAGGAACTGGTAATTTCAAGAGATGTTATCTTTGATGAATTCAAATCATGGGATTTGAATGATGAACCAGAAAACCATGAGTTTCCACTACTCTTCGAAAACGAGCCAGATCAGCCACGTCAAGAAGATAATACTCCACCAGCAAGCTCGAGAGCTCCTAGTCCGGCACAACAAAATCCAAGTTCATCTGAATCAAGTGCCCCACCTAGAAAGGTGCGTTCCCTAAGAGATATTTATGATATATCTAATTGTGCATTTATAGCACTAGAACCTCAAAAATATGAGGAAGCGGCAAAAGAAGAAAAATGGAGACAGGTCATGGATGAAGAAATGCGAGTAATCGAGATAAATAAGACATGGGAGCTTGTTAATCAGCCAATTGACAAAGAAATAATTGGTCTGAAATGGGTCTACAAGACAAAATATAATGAAGATGGGTCAATTCAAAAGCACAAAGCAAGGCTAGTTGCAAAAGGATACTCCCAGCAACCAGGAATTGACTACAACGAGACATTCGCCCCAGTCGCTCGCATGGAAACAATCCGGAGGGTGTTAGCTTTGGCAGCTCAACTAAAAATGAAAGTCTACCAGTTAGACGTAAAGTCGGCGTTCCTAAACGGAGAACTTGAAGAAGAGGTGTACGTGGAACAACCTCAAGGATATGCCCGCAAAGGAAAATAAAAAATGGTATATCGTCTCCGCAAAGCACTATATGGCCTCAAGCAAGCACCGCGTGCATGGAACAGCAAAATAGACAAATACTTCCGAGATAATGGATTTGAAAAAAGTCCAAGTGAGCCATCACTCTACATCAGAAAACAAGGTACGGACTTCCTAATTGTCTTTCTCTACATTGATGATTTAATTTACGCCAGCACAAAACAAGAGATGGCAGAAAAATTTAAGAAGGAGATGATGAAAGAATATGAGATGACAGACTTAGGACTTATGCGATATTTTCTTGGGATTCAAGTAAAACAATCTCCAGAAGAAATATTCATTTCCCAAGAAAAATATGCAGAAGACTTACTGAAAAGGTTCAACATGATAGATTGCAAACCAATTGCAATTCCAATGGCTACTAATGAGAAGTTGGCAAAAAATGATGGAGCGACAAAAGTTGATCCAACCTTATTCAGAAGTCTAGTCGGCTCACTGATCTACTTAACAAATACAAGGCCAGACATAGTCAATGCAACCAGCATTGTTTTTCGGTTTATGAGCGAGCCAAGCAAATTACACTATGCCGCCGCTAAGAAAATTCTTCGGTATATCAAGGGAACAAAGAATTTTGGCATCAAGTATACAAGAGAAAAAGACAATGATTTAATTGGCTTCACAGATAGCGATTGGGCTGGTTCTATTGAAGACCGAAAGAGCACATCAGGCTATGTTTTCTGTATGGGAACAAAAGTTATCTCTTGGAGTTCTAAAAAACAAAGTACGGTGGCACTATCGTCAGCCGAAGCAGAATACATAGCATCAACAAGTGCAGCATGTGAAGCAGTATGGTTTAGAAGAATAATGACCGGCCTACAACAAAGGCAAAAGCAGCCGACGACTATCTACTGTGACAATATGTCTACAATTGTAATGACAAAAAATCCAGTCTTTCACGGACGGACGAAGCACGTAGAGCTACGACATCACTTTATCAGAGAGCTGGTCGAAAACAAGGAAATTGAGCTCCAATTATGTCCAACAAATGAGCAAAATGCCGACATTTTCACTAAAGCCGTCACAGTGGACAAGTTCAATCATTTTAGAGAAAAGTTTAACATCACAAATTAAGAGGGGGTGTTAAAGATAATAATTAATTTGTGATATTGAAAATTTAGAATAATCTAACTAGTCAAAGTCAAAATAGATAAGTATTTGTCAAGGAATATTCTAGAGCAAACCGGAGTTTGCTATGACCAAGTTATCTAGAAAATTCCTGAAGTAGTAAAGTCAGTTGATTAGTCCTAGAGATACAAAGAATACTCTAGAAGAAAGAATAGTCTAGAAGGAACTAGTGGTCCATTAGCTTATCCTATAAATAAGCAGTGGATGTCTTCATGTTGAAACACATCCAAAACTCAAGTGAGTGAAGTGAGTGAAGTAAGAGTGAGAGCTAAGCAAATCAAGTGACTGCTATTGTAAGTAGAGTGAGCCAAAGAGCTACACTAAAATTCCCCTGTAACATTTTCATTTCCCAATTAATAAAAGCCTCCTCTTTTCAATTAAACCAACCTTTTTTCTCCAACTTCTTTTCCCAAATCATTTCCATTAACCCATCACACTTCCGCATTGCGCCAACATATTGCTCATGAAATTCTACTCCTTATCAGCTGGTTTAGTGAACCATTTGCTCTCGGGACGTGATGGAAAAGAGCATGATCTTCCTTTTGAAGTAACAGATAAGGAGTCAGATATCATTCTTTTCCCTATAAGTACTTTCATTCTTGGGAGGTCTGGAACAGGGAAAACCACTGTATTGACAATGAAATTGTTCCAAAAGGAGCAGCAACACTACTTTTCTTCTACAGGATTTGTAGAAGCCATGGGAGATATTTCTTTGAGTGCTCCATCTGGGAGTGTGTGCAGAGTGGTTGGGAATGAGACAAAAGGTAATGTCTTACGGCAATTGTTCGTCACAGTCAGCCCAAAACTATGCTCTGCCGTTAAAAACCAAATTTCTAACCTGAAAAGGTATCCGACTTGTTTTGTACTGTCAGCTTTGAAATTTCTCTATTACCTTTTTTTTTTTGTATGTTTGTTTTGTAAATTGGTGTCTTTGTGGGTTTAGATGATATTGGAAATTATTTATCTTCAAATTTGAGCACTTTGTGTATTCTAATTAATTCTTGTACTTTTGATACAGCTTTATCAGCAGGGGCAGGACCTCCGCAGAACACAGTTTCATTGAATTGCCTGATGTGGATGATGCAGTTCAGTTTCGAGATATACCAGATTCTCTTAATGAAATTCCACCTGAAAATCATCCACTTGTTATAACATTTCAGAAATTTTTAATGATGCTCGATGGAAGTATGGGAAATTCGTATTTTGATAGATTTAGTGATATAAGGGAACTTTCACATTTTAAAATTGCAGCCTCCGGGTCATTTGCTTTGTGTGCTCTTATAAGAACAAAAGTGGTCAATTGTGAAAGATTCAACTCAATTTACTGGCCTCATTTTAATTGCCAGATGACCAAGAAGCTTGATTCTTCTATGGTTTTTATCGAGATAATTTCACACATAAAAGGTGGGCTATTTGCTGGAAGGCTACCTGATAATATACTTAGTCGGGATGAATACGTATTACTATCTGAGGGACGAGTGTCATCCATAAGCAGGGAAAGAAGGGAGATGATTTATGATATTTTCCTAGAATACGAAAAGAAGAAACCACTAAATGATGAGTTTGATTTGGCTGATTTTTTGATTGACCTTCACCGTCGGCTGAAAACTGGGTGTTACAAGGGTGAGGAAATGGATTTTGTGTATATTGATGAAGTACAGGATCTCACCATGAGACAGATTGGTCTTTTTAAATATATTTGCAGAAATTTTGTGGAAGGATTTGTTTTTCCTGGTGATACTGCACAAACTATTGCTGGTAGGGTTGATTTTAGATTTCAGGATGCAAGATCTTTGTTCTACAACGAGTTTATTTTGGATTCAGGAAATGATGGCATGGGAAATGCAAAAGACATGGATCAATCTCGCATCTCAGACATCTATCATTTGAATCAAAATTTCCGTACTCATGCTGGTGTTCTCAACTTGTCACAGAGTGTGATTGAACTTCTGCACATATTCTTCCCACACCACATTGATAATTTAAGTCCCGAAACAAGCCTTATTTATGGAGCTGCACCAAGTTGGCTTGAATCTGCAAATGATGACAATGCAATTATAACTATTTTTGGCAAAAGCGGTGAAAAAGCAGGTAGGAGTACGAGTGGATTTGGTGCAGAACAAGTTATTTCGGTGCGTGATGATTCAGTGAGGAAAGAAACTGCTGAACATAATGGAAAACAAGCGCTTGTTCTGACTATAGCAGAATGCAAGGGCTTAGAATTTCAGGCATACTTATGGTATTCCTTTTGTATTTCGAGGTCAAGCTCCATTAGATCTTATCTTAGTATTTTTTATTTTGTTTCATGAGTGTACACTACCAGTGTACGATTCAGCCTGACATTGCATTTGTCGTTTATGTAGGATGTATTGCTTTACAACTTTTTTGGAACACCACCATTAAAGAGTCAATGGAGAGTTGTTTATGGGCACATGAAGGAACAAAATCTTCTCGACTCCATGTGAAATTTCCAAAATTTAGCAAGGCGAAACACCAAATTCTCTGCTCTGAACTGAAGCAATTGTATGTTGCTATCACTCGTACTAGGCAGAGATTGTGGATCTCTGAGAATATGGATGATTTTTCGAAGCCCATGTTTGACTACTGGAAGAAGTTATGTCTCGTTCAAGTGAGAGAACTTGATGAATCACTTGTACAGGCAATGCAGGTTATGAGCGGCAAAGAGGAATGGAGTTCACGCGGTATCAAGGTTGAAATTTGAACTTGGACTTAACCTATAATACACATTCATGAGTACACAATTTCTCTGCATTAATTTAGCCTTTTAAGAATTTACCTTTCCTAATTGCTACAATAAATGTGTTACATGTGTGGCATGACATGGAATACACCATCAAATGTACATCTGTTGAATGGTTAGATGGGAGTCACACTTCATGTAAATTAGTTTGCGTTGTGAGTGTCCATGTTCCTTGCATCCATGCTACTTATGCTCTGAAGATGCCATTTTTGCATGCTTAATTTTCTTGCAGTTACTGGATGAAGGTAATTACGAGATGGCGGCATTGTGCTTTGAAAGAGCTGGTGATTCATTCTTGGAGAAACTTGCTAAGGCTGCTGGTCTTAGAGCTGCTGGTGTTCACGTGCTTGGTTCTAATACTGAACTAGCTTCCGTTGCACTTGTAGAGGCAGCTGAGATTTATGAATCAGTTGGCAAGGCTGATTTGGCTGCCAAATGTTTCATGGAGTTAAAGGATTTCAAAAGAGCAGGTATGGACTATATTCCTATCAAACTGGTCTTTGTTGAACCTCAAAAGGACTGATGTCTCACACTTCAACTTATTAGCGGTTAGTAGGATAGTAGTAATTTCAAGAAATATGTTTAGATAGCGTCTCCTTTTTTCCCGATACTCGTAGAAATACAACAATCTAAAACTAAATTGGTACTGCAACTGGGAAGCTAGTAATGTCAATCTTTTTCCACTTAAAAGTTCCTATCACTATGCTACAGTAAGATAAAATCAAATCTTTACCACTTATGTTCCCTGATTTTTTATTACTAGTAAATCATCAGGCGATTGCTTGTGTATGGATCTTAAATCATCATACCAGTCAGGTTATCTTCAGCTTGCTTATATTTTTAATTTCTTTTTATGTGACAGGTATGATTTATTTGGAGAATTGTGGGGAATCTAGGCTGGAAGATGCTGGTGACTGTTTCAGTCTTGCTGGATGTTGGTCTACTGCAGCTGATGTGTATTCTAGGTGTAACTGCTTTTCCAAGTGCTTGCTAGTTTGCACAAATGGTAATCTCTTTGAAACCGGTCTTCAGTTCATAAAGTACTGGAAAGAAAGTGCAAGGCTAAACCCTGATATAGCCAAAAGTCAAGATCTGATAGATATGGAACAAAGTTTTCTCAAGAGATGTGCCCTTCACTATCATCAACAGAATGATACCAATAATATGATGAAGTTTATCAAATCCTTTAACTCGTTGGACATGATAAGAACTTTTTTGAGGTCTCGTGATTATCTTGATGAGCTCGTCCACTTTGAAGCTGGGTCTGAAAATTTTATGGAAGCTGCCTCTGTTGCGAGATTGAAAGGGGATTGTCTTCTTGAGGCAGATATGTAAGAGAAGGCAGGGCACTTAGTTGCTGCGGCAGAGGTCATTCTGTTTTATATTCTTGGCAATTCTCTTTGGGCAAATGAAAACGAAGGTTGGCCCTTGAAAAATTTCCCGAACAAAGAAAAACTGTTAGCAAAAGTTAAGTTGATGGCAGAAAACAAAAATGATATTTTTTATGAATTCGTTAGTACAGAGGCAAGCATATTATCAGACACCATTATTGGATTATCAGAAATGAAAGACTGTTTTATTGCTTCACAAAGACTCAAGAGTCTGCGCGGTGAAATTATTTCTTTGAGGAAAATTATCGACTATCATCTAGATCTAGCACCTTCAGAGTACGTTTGGGTTGATAATGTGGTCTTGACAACAATGGAGCATGTAGAGGATTCAATATCCAAGAACAAGGTCTCCATTGAGACATTGACTTATCTTAGTTCTCTTGGAACTCAAGATAAACAAGACTTCGGAAGCTATGAGAATTTTTGTTTGAGTTACTTGGGTGTGTATAAGCAGGAACATAGTCAAAGTTCCATATACATTTTGCGGAACAGTGATGCCTGTTGGAGAAAAGAAATTGAGGATCGATTTCTTCGAAAGACCAGAGACCTCCTTGGCATGAATGAGCACCAATTTGCATCTTCTGCACTACATTACATAGTCTCTGTATGCAAGTACTGGAGAAGCTGGAAAGCCTCGATAAAATTTCTGGTATGTTTCAGGTTGGTAATCTCTTTTACCTGGACATTAATGGTCCTTTCCGACAAGGAAAAACTGCGCTTAACAGTTATCAAGTTGCAAAATCAGTAATTGAGTACAAGATTTTGGACAAAAAGTTACCCGGGGAACTGCTCAAGTGCTTGAAACATTCCAAGGAGCATTTTTTGGCTTTAGTTAGTCAGATGGATCCGCAAAATATTGTGTTAAGAAATATGATGGATCTGAGACTGACTGATCTCTCTAAGGATTTAATTAAAGAAGTCGCCATTGACATCATGAGCACAAAAGGCAGGTTAACGTATGTGGAAATGTGGACTGTGGTCTTGCAGATTTTTATGTTCGGTAATCTAAGTGAAGAACTTTATCAAGTTATAATGCAACGTTCAGATCTGTCTCCAGCTTATAAAGATTTCATTAAGCAGTTGAAAGAGAGCAAGATATCAGGATTAGTCTCGATTTCTTTGGTCAGCAATTTTGAAAAATCATTACAAGAAATATTCAATTACGACTGGGTGAAAGACCTTGATTACATATCACCTTCCTGTTTGTTTATTTTCTTGAACGTCTTCTTTTCTTGGTTTCATCATGGCATAGTTCTTTTTTCACAGTAAAATCTTCTGTCTGCGAAACAATTCCCTGGTGGAATCTTAGATGCAACTCGAGCTCTTTATCAGTAGCTGACTCAAAAGCTTTCTCGACGAGGTCTTTCGATTTTATAGCATCCAAGATCAAAGAAATTTTTTCAAGAAAGCTAGATTGGCTTTGGGTGATTGGTTCTGACAGAGTGACTTCCTACCCTTTTCTAGTCTTGAAGTTGGTTGTCTTGGTTGCTTTAATTTGTTTGAATTCTGGACATCACTTCGATTTGCTGTACAGTCTACTTCGTAGGTACGATATAAAAACCGTACTCCCGCCTGCGTTTGTTAAAATCCTCAAGGAAAGAGGCAAAATGCCTTTTGATAAGTTGCTTGCTGAATCCCTTGAAACATTTGGGGATCCTTTGGTCTGTTTGAGGTCAGGAGATATTCAGAGAGAATATTCGAGCCACAATGTCATAGAGATAGAAGTGGTAGTATTTTGTCCGCGGGGAGTTGCAACATCCTCATGATTAGCATCCTTTCATTGGGTATATATATATCTTGATATCAGTTTTTTTTTTTTTTTTTTTTTCTTTTTATAACTCTTAGCAGCTAAAAAGTAAAACAATACCGAGACCTTTATCTAAAACAATACCGAGACCTTTATCTGGTAGATTGGAATATTATTTTCAGATGAATTTAGGAATCATGAATGAGTCTCTAGACTCTAGATTGTATCCAGATAAATCGAGTTCCTTAGGAATCTGGTTCGACTATGTTGATGCATAAACAGGGTGGACAGCAGTTACAACAGCACCCCGTTGTTCTCATTAAAGTTAAACTTTCGTGGTTCATTTCGAAATTATTAAACACTCATTTCATATTTAACATTGCTGTTTGAAGTTTTTTAGACCAGAAATTCAGTCAATATCACTGCAAGTAGTCAGGCCCGGTACTTAGATTATGCTGGCCCGATGCAAACTGGCCCCATAAGCAGGAAAAAATAAGTCAGGCCCGGTCCTGAGATTCAGTCCTCTTTCTTCCTTTTTCTTTTTTGCTTTCTCCGGCTTTTCTTTTTCTTTCTTGGGATGATTAAACTAGGAGTTTTAGAAAATCGAAAAGGAACATAAAATCACTGATCAATGATGCTATAGGCTAGTACCACTATTAGCGAAGCTGATACCATTTCATGTAAAACAAAGAGTTTATATATGATCCAGGTCGTTGGACCGCTCAAAGTTCAACCAGTACTAACCCCGCTAATGCTGGTATAAGTCTTTAGCTACCATGGTTTTTTAAAATGTAAAATATATAATAAACACCTAAAATATAAAAAATAAAAATCGTGGATGTATATTTTTATTTTATATTAGCAAAAGATAAATGAAGTAAATAGTATATTTGTATATCGACCAAAAGTACAATAAAAAAAGATGGTTTCAATGTTGTCTCTCTCATCGTACGACTCATTCTCTCTCCCAATCACCTGATTTCTTTCCTCCGACCTCTTTTTTCTTTCCATTGCTATGTCTGTTAGTGTCTCAACGACTAGTTTTTGGTCGCATTCCTACCGGTTTTCTAGCGGAATTCACCCTCCTCTCATGTCTCGTTAATGAATGAAAACTCATTAATCCCTCTAGTTTAACCAAAATCACTCAATTGCTCTTCTTTTTCACCCAATTATGGAAGGCTACTCAGAAATCACATTCACATTGGATATTACCAAAATCACAGCAATCTCATAAATCACTGAAGTACGCAATCATATGGAAATCAATCAGCAAGATCATCACTGCATATGCAATTGTCTCAACAACACAACCAATAGTCTCACTTGAGATTGTGAAGAACATTACAAGCATTCTAACTACAAATTCACAATCACAAATTCAGTCGGACCACCAAGATCACTCAAACAGGAAAAATAGAATCAACACCACCTAAAATTTGTACACCTAATGCTTACAATTCTTCTGAAAACTGTAAGCACAATCACAAACCCACACCTAAGCCTTATGAGAGATCCAATTTACAAGATAAATCTCAACAATGGAGCACTCGTACCTACACCCCATCAACTGCACTCATACCTGTATCAACTGCACTCATACTTGCATACACCCGATTTACACTAAACCCCATTTTATCCAAACAAAGGATGGATCAATTGCACCCAATCCCCCTGTCAAAAGATGAGGGTATCCAAATACACCACAATCTTTTTGTTTTAACCTATAAGTCTTCTTACCAAGTGTGATCGTCTATGGACAAAGTCGAGACAATACAACAACTTCGATATTCACACTTTGTGTGATTGTCTATGGATACGAGATCGAGATAATACGATTACCAAAGTGTGATACTTGATAATAGGTTCAGACTTAACTAAACTCTATAGGATCACTATCAAATATATCGGAGTTAACGTAAAGTGCAATTTACTTTAAATTATATAAACAAATATAATTGCGGAAAACAAAAGTAAATCACACAGCAAGATTTTGTTAACGAGGAAACTCCAAATGCAGAAATACCCTGGGACCTAGTCTAGAATGGAATACTCTCAGAATTAAGCTGCTATACAAAATCTACACCAACTTCATATAGTTGAGACCAAGCAACTACCCCTAGTTCACTTAGTTTATTTAGTATCCTTGCGCTTCCGACTTCGATGAGTCACGCACTGGTACAATTCCTTTAGATCGTATTCCAAACAGCAAAGAAAAAACGAATCTGTTTGGTAACAACTCTATTGATTCTTTCCAAGATAAAGATTTCTCAAGTCATATGCAAAGGCTCTTCCGTTTAATCTAATAAACTTCTTTTCCTGGTTAGATCAATATATCAAATAACTACAAAAGTAGTTAAGTTTAGATTCACACTCAATCAAAATAAATATCAAAGAGATATATTGAGAATGCCGATCTCATGCAGCTAATCAATCGAATAAATTTGATTCTAGATGCATCCCATCCGATCAAGGTTTGTGCCTTTTACTAGGATCGATTACAAGGATCGATTACACAACACTTGTGATCGGTCACACCAATTACTAGGATCGGTCACACCAATTACAAAGATCGATCATACCATCACATGGTGATTACGTAGGATCGGTTACACCGATTGATAAAAACCATTCATACCAAATCATAAGTCAGGCATTATGATTAGTTATACCAAGATACATAACCAAGGTTAAGATCGGTTCTACCATCTCACACATATTGGTCATCCAAAGATTTGCAATGAATAGCCGAACCAATAAGCCTAATGATTTCCCTTTTGATTCACAAAACAAGTTCATTAATGTACTTCCTTTAAACAAATGTAAAACATTGTTTCCTAGGGTGAAATTTTCACCATAACCTATTCACATAATCATAACAGTATATACAAGATTATGTCGATGTCATATCTACGAAGTTCGAAAGATAAGCGTTATACTTCGTAGTCGAATTCCCTAATACTATGATCATACAAATATGACCATGTCACATCACTAGAGTATTATACAATATGTACAGTATATACAGCTTCGAAATTATGTTTTCAATATAGCACGACTTAAAAGATACGTTAGGAATGAAACAGCTCAAGTCAATATTACTAATCTCAAGTGGAAGGATGGTGTCGTCGTTGTAATTTGTTACTTCTTCACATTCTTAAGGTCTTCAGATTAATACTTGTATGTCTCAACATTCCTAGACTTTCTAGTCTAACCTAAACGAAGTTGACTCTAGTATATAATCAAGCGAATTTAGATGAGTTTCGACACACTAAAATATGACAACCAAACTTGACATACCAACGCTTGGTGAGTTCAACCGAGCTATGCTCTAACACCCTGTTAAACCAAATCTCTCAACAACCCAAGCTAAACCCCCTCTGGCTCATACCCAATTCTACCCAATTTCTTTCCCAAGGAATGCCATTAGTACCTCTCCCCTCTTAAGGAACTTTTATCCTAGGTATGCTCAGGTAACTCTTAATAATTCTCTGATATTGTTTCAACCAATTTATTTTTTGAATTATACCCCTTCTAACTTTCTTACTAAATTATTTACAAATCCTAGCCATAGTTGTTTCATAAATTTTTATTCCTGGACTAGTAATATGCTATATAATCACATTGTTATAATCCTGATTTCTCAAACTTTTAATTTACTTGAAACCATATTAACTTTAAGATTCAATATTCATAAACATACCATTATCCAATATCAAACCAAAATAAGAAAATTATCCAAAAAAGTGATGCTGTTTGAAACAACTAAAGTTTTAAGTACCACCCCTCACACCTCTCAGTACGTAGATATGCAGTTTACCTTTCTAGACAGAATTGGGTCTGCTCAAACCAACATTTCGCATACTATGGCGATCCCGAACTGCTTGTCTACTAGTTGGACGCAATGGAGGATAGTTTCGTCCCCTTCTTTCTCTTGCAGGTACATGCTCTTCTGGTGCTTCTACTGGTGCCACTGCTGGTGCTGGTGGTATTGATCCTGCTGCTGGCTCTGGTGCTGGTCCCATGTGTGGTGGATTCACCTCCCCATATCCTGCATTTGCCACTACGGCCACCTCAGATACAATTCGGCCAACTACTGGACACAGCATGTCGAGTTGAGGAAACACTAGTGCTTGAGGAGGAATGGGGATTTCTGCATTCCTACTAATCTGTGCTCTAACTTGTGTTGGCATTACATTAACGAATAATCCTTCATTAATGTAACAACATAAGGATCTCCAGTAACAAGCACAACACCCTCGTTTACCACATACTGAACCAGTTGTGGATGAGTTGCATACACAACCCATCCATCATTTACACTCCATGCTTGCCCCGGTTCACGACTTAAAGCACTTGGTGTTGGTGGAGGTCTATCTCCATGGCCATTAGCAGGTATGGTCTCTTCATCATTGTTGGTACCACTGCCACTTCCAAGACCATGCACACTATTCTGAAAGACTACCCTCTCTCTGCTACCACCACTACTACTTCCTCTTCATGAATGATATTCTGAAATACCATTTGTGTTGTTGTTCTATTTCCTGCATGATTCTGCAAAAACCCAACAATATACTCTTTAGTCAAAGATAAAGATCAATAAACTAAGTTATATAATTGCCTTCATAAACATTTCAATTACATGAGTTGGATTGGGGATGTTGAATCCATGTTGCACCACAATAGTTCCATTCCCTGGTGGGACTTGATCAAACATCTGCTCCATCTTTACTCTTCGAATATACCGCAAATTCTCCCAGTGACAATTGAAATTGCGGGTATAATTGATTGACTCTCGGCCATTTGAGAATGCAATTCCATATGGAAAATTGGAGATGGGATAATTGGGGTTGTACCAACTCAATGTATGATCCTCCAAAATCTTTGGTGTTTTCTCAACAATCCCACCCTCAGTGTAAAACACTCGAGGCATTTTTTATTGATGTTACTGATAGAAGGAGATCTCTTTCTCGGGTTTTTTCTCTGAAGATGGTGAATAATAAAATGAAGAGTTGGCTCTCCAAAATGAATTTTACATTCATTGGAAGAGTAACAGAATCAAACTTTCTGCTGTCAAGAGTAACTGGCCCACTTTACTCTTGCACCACCCTCTCCATACGGAACATTAATCGGATGCAACTTCTTTCAGTCATGTCATTAGACTGCAAAGACCATCATTACGCCTATAAACCATTTTTAAATACCTATATTAAGCGGTTGGAAACACTTGGCATGCCTAAACACCACGAGACATGCAACATCTATCCCCCCACATGTACTCATGCTGATGGAACGAGTCAAACCCTAGTAATTTTTGTGACTTTGCATAATGGGCCTATGCAATCCGGGTACCCAAATAGCCCAAACCCCAGGAGCATTCAACAACAAAAGAATCTCAAGTCTAAGGTACGTAATCTCCATAATTTTTCTCATCAGAATTGTTATACTTGGACCACCCTAACTATCAGTGAAACACTGCAGTGTATTAGTTTTGTCTCTCTCGCTATCTAAGTCGCATGGGTTTGTTTTTCTAAATACTTATCAACTGCATATGCACATAATTAGAGTAATCCACCCTATTTCAAATAGTACTGACTTCAGAGTACTTGGAATACAATTTGTTATCATGTTTTGTTTCGTCTCTATTATGTCTCACAGGTCTATTGTCCAAGTACCATTAGCCAACATACACTAGTCTACTCACAGGTCAAAGTCCTTTCACATGTTTTTATTCGTATATGCCTATCAAATTATGGAAGTGCTCAGCTGGAACCACACTATTAATTGGAAGAAGTAACAAACAAAACCGGAGCCACCCTAAACTTTACTTGTACCATCCCACACCGGTGAATCAAATTCAAATTAAAGCTGCCTTTGTCCCCCCAGATAATTTGTATCTCTATTTCACTTGCTATTGGAGTAGTAACCATTACCCACTCTTCATACTTCTCCTTATGGATTCATCTTCAAACTCAAACCTCAACTGCGTTAACAGCTTAGTAGACAAAATGAAATCTGCTATGGCCATGTTTGAGGATTTGTTTCCCAAAGTCTTTCTCAATCTTGATAACATCCAACCCAAGATTAAATTAGACTGGAAATGGTGCTTCATAGGAAAGTTGTGGAGCAATATTTGTTTTGAAACTTCAAGATTAAGCAACTTTATAAATAGCATCTGGGAAATGTTTAGCAGAATTGAAGTTGATATCTGGAACAGAAGAAGAAATTTCTACACACTAAGGCTCACACATGATAAAGAATACTCTACTCTTGGAAGAGGTGGCCCTAGAGGAGTCTTTGATAAGCTTATGGTCCTTGTTGAAGTTCTTGATGTTGGCCCTGATCAAATTGATGAAGAGCTTTTCTCCAAAGTCATGGTATGGCTACTGATCAAGAGAATTCCTAAACACATAATACCTGACATTAGAGGAATACTGAAACCTGCTGGTGTCTTCCAAGAGGCTAGGAAACCTTATGGAAGGGACAGATATGAGAAGAATATGGAAGTCAAGCTTACAATTGATGTCACTAGACCTCTTAAGTTTGGGATTGAAGCTTTTGAAACTGAAAAGGCGGGGGTATAACAAACACACCCAATAATTCGTTCGGCAAACTGTATGTACTAACTCCAACATCATTCCGAGAGCACCATCTTATAAAGCGAGCTCAACCAAGAATTATATCAAGGAGTTATATCTCTTTTTCTCAAATCAATCAGCAAATCAAACAGATAGAAATCTATGAGCCTGATTGATATGAGAAATACTTGGCATTTTAATAAAATGCCACACTTTGGATTTCCGGTTTAAGTAACTGCCATCGTTTTTTTCAAAATTAAATAAGTGCCACTACCATTAGCCTTTCCGTTTGAACCCAAATGTTTAGTCATTTTCCGTTGACTTGGTCAATAAAATCTTTCCACTTTACATACTTACCCTCGCATATCCTACTGTACTTATCACAAAATCATAATCACTCGCACCAGTAAACCAAAAAAACACGCCTTCCTCTTCCTCTCCCTCTCTTCTACTGTTGCTTCTCATACGGTTTTCAAAGATCTTTATCAACTTTAGTACTCATCATAAATTTGTTAAACTTTATATTCTTCCTAATCTCATGGGCCTATATTCGTCTTCATTAGAACATCGTTCCCATCTATCATGAGAACAAAAAACACGGAACCTCAAATCCTAGCCCTAATTTCCAATCAACACCATTAATATTTACCCAACAACCAGTTCTTGAAATTTCAAATCAGATTTGAAATATTCTATTTCAATTAATTGCTTAGAACTAGAGAAAATCTTAGTTGTTGTTATTGTTCATATTCATTGTTTGATGAATGATTTATCAAATTCGTAGTTGTTTATTTAAATTCCCCCAATTTGAGATAATGGGTTTGTATTAATTTAATTTATGAATGTTTCTGAATTTGATAAATTAAGTTTCTGAATTTTAATTTGGGTATCTTTCTTAATTAGGGTTCTTAAGGAGTTTTGTTTTTTCTTACGTTCAATAGGTTGTGTTTTGTAGATTTGCTTTCGATTTGAATTTGCAGGTAGGATTGAAGAACGGAAGCTGCTAAAAACATCACAACATACTCATATCCAACACCACCAGGTAATGGCACATAAACTGTTCGAGAAATGGTCTGAAATGGGTTAAGTCTGGGACTGATTTTGGCTGAAATTGCTTCTAAGGTTCTTGTGGCTAGTTGGCATGGTGCTGGTGGATTGTTTTATAGGGTTATGAACTGAATTTGTATGGATGTTGTAATGGCTTGAACTGGTGATGTTCTGTGTCGTTGATATGATGTTAATGGAGGAGATTAGGATAGGGATTGATCTGGAGTCGTTGATGGTAGAACTGGTGGAGTTTGAAGACGTAAAACAGTTGAATGAAAGAAGGTTTGTGCTGCTGGAATGATGGTTTCTAGTGGTTGTTTTTGAGAAGATTGAGATGGGTTTGAGAGTTACCAGTAGCACAAAACTTGGGTTTGAATTTGTTGGTGATTTGGGTAATGTTCTGGTCCGAAAATTCAGCCAGAAATGTTTCCGGAAGGTGGTCCTCTACTGGTGTTATTGCCATGGTCCGATGGAAGGCTATAGCGTATATTCTTGCTGTACCTACGGTCGTGTTTGGAGGGACTAGAGCTCGGTTTAGAAGGCAATGTAAAGGGGGAACGCAGGTTGTGGGTTTCTGGTATCTTTTAGGTTAGTTTTGGCTCAGGATTGAGGCAGATTTGGATAGAGGTTAGGTGCTGAAAAACAGCTGATAGCTGTTGTTGTTACCGTTTGATTGAATTGTCATCCTAGGAAGCAAGATTATTCAGGGGTTTACTTGTCTTTTACTAGGGGAGAATAACTACCACGTATGCATCAACATCTGTTAGCTGTTTTTTTGAAAAAAAAACCGGACGGAAAAGTCAAACTAGTGGCATTTTATTAATTCTGAAGAAAAAAAGTGGCACTTTCTTAAACATAAAAATGAAAGTGTGGCACTTTATTAAAATCCCTTTAATTGAACTATGCATAACCTGTGATATTTCAATTATATAAACAAATATAATGCAGTAAAACCCTAGGACCTAGTCCAGATTTGAACACCATACTGTATTAAGCCGCTACAGACACTAGCCTACTACAAGTTAACTTCGAACTGGAATGTAGTTGAGCCCTAACCAAGTCTCACACAGATTAAGGTACAGTCACGTTCCTTACGCCTCTAAAACCACGTCGGATTCTGCGCACTTGATTCCCTTAGCTGATCTCACCCACAACTAAGAGTTGTTATGACCCAAAGTCGGAGACTTATAAACAAATCTGTCTCCCACAAATAAGTCTATTCTGATAGATAAATCTGTCTCCCAAAGAAATAACTACAAAGTTTTTGTTCCGTCTTTTGATAAATCAAGGTGAACAGGAACCAATTGATAATCCCGTCTTATTCTCCCGAAGAGCGGTCTAGAAATATCAATCACCTCACAATAACTTAACTATATGGTAGTAGAAGAAGTTATTGCGGAACCACAAAGTCTGAGACGAAGAAATTTGTAATTACTTTTTATATCATACCCATCGGAGATACATCTCGAGAAAATATTAGATAAGATAGTACTCAACATGATAGAATAAGTAAGATCAGAATACACAACTACAGAGAAAATAGTTGGATCTGGATTCACGAATCCCAAATGAAGTCTTCAAGTCGTTAACCTAATATGGTTTTGGAAAAACCTAGGTTAAAGAAGAATCGACTCTAGTACGCAACTAGGACACACGAAAGTGTCGGGATTAGGTTTTCTAGTTGCTAGAGTTCTCCCTTATATAGTCTTTCAAATCAGGGTTTGCTTTCAATCAAAGCTAAGATAGCTTAGTAACAAAGCATTCAATATTCACCGTTAGCTGAAAACCTGATTTAAGATTCAAGCTAAGTCTGCTTAATAATAAAGCAATTAATCTCCACCGTTAGTTGGTCTTATCTTGTTACACACAAATGAAATATACCTTCATTTAGATATGGGTAACCGTACCTAAACATGTATATTGAGTTGGCTCAATAATAGTTAACCGAAGTTAGCCATATGAACACTTTTTTCTTAACCACATTCATCTAGCACTTCTAGATCAAATATGATGATTAATCAATCATGAAAGATAATCAATGAATCTAATTGTGTTTCAAATAGAGTTGTTCAATTGTTCTCTATCTCATAGAAATATATATGAACAAATTGAAACAAAATTGGATTGATTCGTAATCGTACAAACTACTTATATAAGAATCAATTCATGAGCATTAAGCCACATTTTGCAAAGATTGCATTCCTTAATTCATAAATGTTTTAGTTCATGAGTATGAGAAACATACTTAACCAATTTTATAACTTGAACCACTGTGTTCGCAAACCAGGTGCGCGAACAACACCTCCGGACCTTGGCCTTGTCCAGTCGTTCGCATACTAGGTACGCGACCAGCAGTCCCGGACCCAACTCAGGTAGAACCGTTCGCATACTAAGTACGCAAACAAATTTCCCGGACCTTAACAGTTAAAACCGTTCGCATACTGGGTATGCAAACAAGGTTTTCGGACATGAATCACTACAAAAAAGTTCGCATACTAGGTATGCATACCGTGTTGTATCCAGACATGGTTATTTGTTATAAACTCCCATTTCAATCATTGAAACATCCTTAGAAGAAGACAATAGTTGTCTCACACAAAGTATTATCTTCAATTAATTTTCAAGTGATCCATACTAAACTTTCCAAGTCGACATCATATGACTGTCTCACACAAATCATGTAAGATGTTTCAAGGCAATTTCCACATGATCATCTTTTGACTTAATATTTAGTTTCCAACAAATAAATTGTTTCCAACTAAAATCGTCAAGAATAATGATGAACATAGTTAAAGCAAAAAGCTTCCAACACATATTTCGAGAAATAGATACGCGAGATAAACTCAGCTCGAAATATCAAATGTGTATAATGTAAAAGTCTATATAGTTATACGACTTAGTCTCATTACGAGATAGAATAGAATAGACTTCTGAGTGATAGATAAGTTTTAATCTCCACATACCTTTTGTTGATGAAGTTCCTCCAAGCTCTTCTCAGTAGATCTTCGTCTTTAATCGATGAACGTCGTGAAGTCCAAAGCTCAACTACACATTTTATCCTAATCTGAGACATAGCTATAAGTAGACTAGAAATCAAGACTATAGTTTTGATCAACTAAACTTGACAAAAAAGCTTGAGATAGCAACGCTTGAGAGTTCGACCGTGCAGTGCTCTAACAGAAACCACTACCATCTCTCACTGGTTGGAATTTGCTTATGCTCTCAATGGTATCAAATTCTTCAAAGTTTTCAGAATTCTTGACCATCCAAACCCTTTTTTTCCTATACCACCAACTCAACCCCATACCAACACAATGCAAGGCCAGCCCACCCAGTCACCTCTAACTCAGAAACAAAAAAGTATACTTGCTGGTAAAGCTATTATTCATAGGCCTTACTCTGATTCTGATGATGTAATGGATTTTGAAGAAAAAATGAAACATGCTAAGAAATTAAAGTTAGAGAGTGCTATAGCAAACTTAACCATTCCTTCAAGCACCCCCAATCATATTTGGAGCTCAATCCCACCAAAATGATGTTGCTTTAACCTCTTAACACCCTGATGTTTTTTCCTGACAAATTAGAAACGGGAAGATGGACATGGCCAAGAAGTTTCATAGTATCTACAAGAAAAGGCAACCAAATTTGAAGGCTGCTGCCAGAGCTAAAGGCCCTTAAACTTCTGTAAACCCTGCTCAACCCATCAATACCAATTTTTTCCCAGTCTCCCTTCCCGAAAACCCTTCCCGTTCAATGCTTTACCCGCTCTAGCTCTGATTAAAGCTAAGATGGATACTGAAATTGCCACGAAAAAGAAAGAGGACTGGAAATCTAAGAAAAAAAACCACCACTTTGCAACTCCTTTGGAACAGCTTGGAACTTCTGGCTCTTTGGAATCCAAAAGGAAGAAACCCATCAAAAGTGAAGATACTTATAATACCATTGATGCTGACAAACTAAAAAGATAAAAAAAACTGGACACTCCCATGACAGATCACCAAACCACCCCAACCCAAAGCTTGGCTAATGGTACTTTGGAGAGCATCAACCCTGAATGCAAGGTATTAATCTATCTATTACCTCTGTTTACAATTGATATTTATTTCAACTTGATAGCTTGTTTATTTCAATTGGTATTAATCTATCTAGCCTACCTGCTATAAAAAGTTTACTTATTTGCATAAGACACACAAAATTTTTCTATGACCATATTGTTAGAAGATTAATCAAAGTATCCAAATGTGTCATACTTCTGGCAATTCTTTACAACTTTGGCTTGGAATTGCCAAGGCTTGGGCACAAAGTATGCCAAAAGATACCTAAATGATATGTTGAACAAGTTTAATGCTGACATCATCTTCCTTTCTGAAACTAAACAAAGAAAGGATTCCTTTCATAAGATCATGAAGGAGATAAATGTCAGTAAACCAGGAGGGGTAAGTGGCACTGTTGGTGGTTTATCTTTGATATGGAAAAAAAATCTCAGTATTGAGGTTCTTCACTTCTCCCTTAACCATATCAATACTATAGTCATCCCTGCTAATAGACCCCCTTGGTTATTCACTGGATATTATGGTAGCCCTTATGAGCTAACTAAAAAAGTTGAATCATGGAAAATGATTGAAACCAGTGCCTCAAATAATCAGCTACCCTGACTTAGTATGGAAAGATTTTAATTTCATACTTCATGATTCTAAAAAGTTCAGCACACACTCTCTTGACACCACTAAGGCAAACTTCTTCAATAACAAATTTCTTGAGGTGGATATGGTGGACATTAGGTTCACTGGTTGTCCATTCACTTGGTCCAATAAATGAACTTGGCCTGCTTTGACTGAGAAAAAGCTTGATAGAGGGTTAACTACTGATAGCTGTCTACTCACCATATCTAACATGCTGGCTATAGGGTCTGACCATCATCCAATTTTGTTAAACTCTAATCCCCATTGGAAAAATGGTAGCATCCCTTTCAAGTTTTTTGGGCCTTGGCTGGAGAATGAAGATTGCAAGAAAATTATAGCTGAATGTTGGAAAAAGACTTTCCCTGGTTCTAGTGCTTTCCTTATTGCCAGAAAGATCAAGGATATAACTGCAAGCAACACCTACACTGGATACACAATAACTACTTCAGAATAGATAGGGGGAAAACTATCGGGAATGCAAGACAAGTTCTTAATGATTGGTTAGACATTGAAGAAAAGTTATGGAAAACAAAAAGCAGGGATCAATTCATCAAGTTGGGAGATAAGAACACATGGTATTTTCATAAAGCTACTAAATGCAGAACTAAAAGAAACATGATTGATTCTATACATGATGAAAAGGGTGTTTGGATTAATGATCCTCAAGAAGTGACCAACTGTTTCACCACCCATTTCTCCAATATGGCAACTGCTGATTCTATCCACATAAACCCTGATATCATCCAACTCGTCCCAACTACAATCACCCCTCAGGATAACCTCATCCTAAATAAGCTCCTTGATACAAATGGGATCAAATCCATTCTGTTCAGCATGGTTGGAGACAAAGCTCCTGGCCCTGATGGCTTTCCTCCAAACTTATTACAAGCTAATTGGAACATCCTATGAGAGAATATCACTAAAATGGTCCAAAGCTTCTTCACGTCTGGTCATATGCTAAAGGAAATAAAGTCTACCTTCATATCCTTTATACCGAAAGTAGACAACCCAACCTCCCCCAACCACTTCAGACCCATAAGTATCTGTAACACCACCTAAAATATTATCTCCAAACTCATTGCTCAAACAATGAAGCCTTACCTAACTAAGATTATCTCCCCATACCAATCTGCTTTCATACCTGGCAGATAAATTTCTGAAAACATTGCAATAGCCCGTGAAATTATACATACTATGAGAACCAAAAGAGGAAAGAAAGGTGAAAATGGAAGTATGAGAATAAAAATTGATATGACCAAAGCTTTTGATAGAGTTGACTGGGTTTTCTTAGTTACCGTAATGAAGCAAATTGGTTTCAATGATCACTGTTATGAAAATATTTATCAATGTATCTCTACCACCTCTTCTGCTGTTCTCATTAATGGCTCCCCTGATAAGTTCTTCAAACCTTCAAGGAGGCTCAGGAAAGGAGATACTTTGTCCCCTTACCTATTCTTATTCTACATGGAAGCTCTCTCTAGAACCCTTATTCATGCTAAAGATCTAGGTCTCATCAATGGCATAAAAATCTGCAAGATGGCTCCCACTATCAATCATCTCCTCTTTGCTGACTGCATGGGGTTCTGTAAGGCTAACAGGATAGAGAGTCAAAATCTAATGGATATTCTTAAAATGTTTGGTGAATACTCTGGTCAACTCATCAAGTTCAACAAATATGGGGTCTTCTTCAGCAAAAATACTGACCCAAATCTTATCCCCATCATCAGCAATTCTATGGGAGTTTAAGTTCTTCATAAAAATGAAAAATAATTAGGCTCTCCCTTCTTCACTCATAGAAGCAAGATACAATCCTTTAAGACTAGAGTGGATAAACTCAAACTCAGACTGTCAGACTTGAAAAATACTCCTATTAACCCAGAAGGAAGACATGTACTTCTCATAAACTCTGTTACTTCAACAACAAACTCCTACCAAATGAACTACTTCAAGATGCCTAAACAAACTTGTCAGGATATGAAGCAAAGGGATTTCTTTTGGGGGAAATCCTTAGACAATCACAAAAGTTATTATCCAAAGCCTGGAATGCTGTCTACAAACCAAAGGACATGGGAGGTCTAGGGTTCAGGAATCGAGAACACTTCAACAGCTCTATGATTACTAAGATTGGGTGGAGGCTTGAAACTGACAAAGACTCTTTCTGGTATCAACTAATGAATGCCAAGTATCTCATAGGAATAAATGTTCTGAACATAGATACTAAACCCAAAGATGGAGATTCCTGGGTTTGGAAAGGCATCTTAGAAGGCATATATAACCAATAATCAGGAACATAGCTCTTGGAGAATTGGAAATGGCAAGACTATTAATATCTAAGAGGACATTTGGATCCCAACTATTAAAGATATCACTCCAAAACCTGATAACTTCCCTGCTGAGATTTTCAAGGATTAACATCTTATTCTCCCAAGTGGTGAATGGGATGTTGCTATGATAAATGCTTGGTTTAATACTCTTATTTCTCAAGCCATTGACCAAACCCCTTTACATCCAGGGGAGGAGGACAAAATTATTTGGAATCTCACTGATACTGGAAAGTTTACCGTAAACTCTCTTTACAAAGCTAAGATGGACAGGTTATACATTAATGATTCTCACACCAACAATTGGAAAGCACTATGGAGAATGGACATTTCACCAGTCATTCAGATCTTTATCTGGAAATGTGCCCATGGGATCCTCCCCACTGATGCTAAAACTGCTAGAATTCTACACTACATTGATCCACTTTTCCAACTTTGCAATACTCGAGAGGAAACATTAACTCATATGATGTTAAATTGTCATGTTGTTACCTCTGTTTGGACCCTCCTACTTGATCATACCACTAACTTTATGGATTGGGTAAACTCTTGGTTCATTCCTGGAAATAACAACTCTAGTTGTACAATCTTCAACTGCTTGCTGGTACATCTGGAAAGCTAGATGTGATTTTATTTTTAGTCATATTCAGCTAAATGCCAGACAGACCACCACCACCATACAACAACACCTATGCATGCAATCATGATAGAATCCACCATAAACAAACTCCCATCCTTAATCCTCTCTTACAACATGAAGGGAATAGGTTGGGAAGTGTTGACCAAACTACCCTCTCTCTGAGTCCGAGGCTTTAAGAATTTAAAATGTTCGTAAGCCCATGACAACGGAAAAAAATAATTTATAAATAAGATATTACACACAAACTAATAAAACAAAAAGATACATGGTGAAGAGAAACACATCCCACAATTTTTGTTTCATTCCACCTAGAAGATAAACAAATAGATACCTATAAAGGACGATGGTTCCCCACGAGTACCTCGATACCTCGTTTGTTTCCGGATCGAGACTGAGAGACTTCAACCAGTACTGCAAATAACAAACATTCACCTTATTTCCTGAGAAATGATCAGGAAAAAAATACGGTGCCAAGAGAGTGCAACAAGTACGCTGTAGATGTATGTCTAGCTCTTGCTTCGTCCATCACCACCTTTCCACTGTCAGCATCGGGGCCACCATCCTCAAGCTTTTCCCTTAGACGAACCAAGTTAATCTTCCTTGTAATACGCACTGATTCATGACGTTCAACCGCTACTCTGAGTTTCCTTTTAGCTCTAGTCAAGGCTCCGCCACCTATCTCAAACTCTTCTTCCACTTCATGTTTTCCCCACCCATGACACTCTTTCGCCAAGACATAAAGCTCTTCAAAAGGAATAGAATTGTTGAAACCCTTAAATACAACTTTTCCATCCAAAGCAAGACCTGTAGTTTGCTTTGCATCATCCAGAGTGATAGTCATCTCGCCGAACGGGAGTAAAAAGGTCATGGTTTCGAGCAAAAATCTTTTTCTGAACCCACAAACAGTTACAACATCATAGGTCTTCTGGAAAGCCTCAATTCCAGACCGTATACCCCGAAGCTTTTACCAAGCTACCGCATCTGGATGCTCTCTATCCAAGGACCAAAACTTTTCTTGTTGGTTCTTTTAGTTTAGGGGACGCTTTATCAGGAAACTACAAACAATAAAATTTTTTTTGGGTTGTTACATCCATAATAAAAATCAAAATAACATACATTGAATTTGATTTATTACCTTTGCGGCACAAACCCTTGCAACCCATGGAGACTGGTAACCAAACAAGGCGGATCGATTACTTGGATCAACCCAATGTCTCCCATTCTTCTTGGAAGGTAAAAACTCCATAGCATCAATGATTTTTATTGCTGTATCTTTTGGTGGATACTTCTTCTCCTCCTCCAGTACGGCTTTACCTTAATCAATGGCAGCAACATCTGTTTCGACCAAGTTTTCTTCTTGAATCTCTAGATTTGGTTGTTCAACAACCACAAGTGCACATTCAGTTTCTTCTTGAATCCTCTTCAGTTGTACTACCAATGACAGGTCCGCTCGCGTTCCTTTTATGTACACCTAATGGTTTTCCGTGACGAGGGGCCAAGGTAGGGTCATTAGAAGGTGTTAATTCTTATGTTCTCTTCTTCTTCTTCTTCTCATATGCTCTCTTCAATAAATGTATTTAACAATGTTCAATACAAATCATATGAAAAATAGTGTTCAAATATTTACAGACAAAGGGGAAAATGAGATAATGTTATCATTATGGATGGGAAATTGTTACTCGACCAAACCATGAAAACACATACGGCTGGGAATTTTAATACCATTCAGCCATATCGGCTAGAAATTTTAACACGACCAGCCGTAACAAGACTAACGGTTAGGAAACATGTGTTACGGCTTGGTTATTTACCATCATGGTTAGGAATACCTAGACGTTAATCTAACCGCTTATTTTTGTTTCTAAACACTGGACGAAGTATGGCTGGGAATATCTAGACGTTAAAATCAATTACGGTTTCAGAAACCGATTTTTCAGACCTAAAATTTTCGAATCGAACTACATACTCAACAAAAGGCATACATAAAAAGTTGGGTTTTCAATTCATATCTTATAATAGTTATATCAGGAGTATTGACATCTTCTTCAACCCCTTCATTCACTGATTGTGGATTTTCAGGTTTATCTTCATTTGAAGATGTTGATGCTGAATTCGCCGCTTCCATCAGTGGGTTTGGCTCAATTCTTCTTGTTGTATTTAGTCTTCTTTTTCCCCATCGTTTATAAGAAGACGATGAGTTTTTTTTAGAATCGACGATGAATCGCCGTTGAAACGAAGAAAAGGAAGAGAAGAATAGAGAAAAGGAAGAGAGAGGGGTAACTGATTTTGATTTTTTTTTCTTTTTGGTTTTTAATTAGATTAGGTAGTTAATCAAAGGGCAATAAAATAATAAAAAAAATTATTTGGGGATTTTTGAAATTTTACAAGGATTAAGTCCCCATATCCATATTTTGGTCACTATAATCCGGTGGAGCCTCAATACCATTTGGTTCTCGGCCCCAATACAGTAAAATTTCTGGTTCAAATTCCATTCTGGTTCCTTGTATCCCAGGAATATATTCTCTCAGCATTTAATCACATAATACTGACAAAACCTAGCCTGGATTATAAAATTCTGGTTTTAATCCAAACAAACACTCAAAAAAGGCAAAAAGCTTGAAAGTTTCAATGGCCATGGCTACTTCTCCAGTTTTCTCCTCAATAATCCTTCCCGCCAAAAATCCAACAACAATTAGGTCAAAATCACTAACCCCCTCTGTTCCATCCTCCATTTCTTCAGGTTGGGTTTCATTTTCACATAGCAAGAACAACTATTTTCATCTTCAATCATCAAAAAAGAGTGATTTTAAGGTATTTTCATCCACTACTGAAGTAGTTAGAGAAACAGTAGCTAAAAAACCATCAAAGGTGTTACCTTTTAGAGTTGGTCATGGATTTGATCTTCATAGATTAGAACCTGGTTACCCTTTGATTATTGGGGGTATTAGTATTCCTCATGACCGTGGTTGTGAAGCTCATTCTGATGGTAAAATCCTGGGTTTTTAAATTTTTCTTATTTATCGTTGAAACCCCAATTTGTTGAATTTATTGAAGTTTTAGTTGAAATTTTATGGGTTTTTGTTGCAGGGGATGTGTTGCTTCACTGTGTTGTTGATGCAATTTTGGGTGCATTAGGGTTACCAGATATTGGGCAAATTTTCCCAGATAATGATCCTAAATGGAAAGGTGCTGCTTCATCTGTCTTTATCAAAGAAGCTGTAAGTTCAATCTTCTAGAGATTTCAATTTTTGATTTTGATTTCTGAAATGAATCTGAATTTATAGTCAGGGTTTCAGTTATTATTGTGGAATTTAGAGTGTTGGATTGAAGAGTTGCAAATGTTCCCTACATGGGCATTCTTTTTTGAACGAACAAGTTGCTAGGGTGCTCGCTTTTATTGCAAGCACTCCAAGGTAGTGCCTATGTGGAGGCGGTGAATCCCTTTGGGGTAATTGCCATGATCCCAGAGTGAATCTGGCTCGCTGCTATATTGGAGTGCTTGCAACCAGCTAGCACTAAGCGCGTGCATTCTATCATTTTCGTTGACTTAATGACCCTTTCAGATCAGAATTCTGAACTATGCTGATTATTTTTTGAAACACTTTTGAGTCTGTTCTCTTGGTTACCAGATTAGAAAGAGGAAGTATTGAAGTCCCTTAGGACCGTAGCATCCAGACTACGCAAATGTAGATTTTCTACTGGTTCTGTCTCTGAAACGCTTAAGATTCGTTAAAGTATCTACTGTAGGTGTCTCTTTAAACAAGTTTACGGAAGTGAAAGCTGAGAAACACTACTTTTGAATGCAGTAAGCTATTCCAGACAGCTGTGATGTAAAAGTGGCGAATTTTCATCTAGTTTAGTCCTGGCCACTCTTAACTGACATCACACTTAATGCATTTGCATGCACCGTCAGTCAATTTGGGCTCGGAACTGTGTAGAATAGTTTTTGGTGCTTGTATGTTTTACTGGATTTTGGTTTGCAATTTGATTGTAGAAGTCATGTTTTCAGGTGAGGCTTATGGATGAAGCTGGTTATGAGATTGGAAACTTAGATGCTACCTTGATTCTGCAAAGGCCAAAAGTGAGCCCACACAAGGAGAACATCAGGGCAAACTTGTCTGAGTTGCTTGGGGCTGATCCATCTGTTATCAATCTCAAAGCGAAAACTCATGAGAAGGTTGACAGCCTTGGAGAGAACCGTAGTATTGCAGCTCACACCGTGGTACTTCTGATGAGGAAGTAAGAGAGGGGAATAGAGAGAATGAGAGGAGAGATAGGAGAGATTTTCTCCTCCAAAACTTGGTAGTCTTTAAGTTGTAAGAATTCTGCGATTCTCATTCTTACAGGGACCTCATTTCCCTATCACTCCAGGTGGAAAAATAGAAAGAAAAATAATGAAGGACCATGGCATTGATGGCCCGTAATGGCCTAATGTTAAAGCTCGCATGTAATGTATTGCATTTGTTGGTATAGAAAACCATTTTGGGTGTCAAGGACTACTTGTGTCTCCTCTATATATAAATATATGTAAATTGCCTGAAGATAACCTATGATATCCTAGTAATTGGGTCTTGAAATTATTGTATTGATTGATGCAGTGAGTGTAAGATTAAAATCTTAAGAATGCAGGGACTATTTTGAAGAAAAATGAGCTAGCTGGTGAGGAGAACTTATCACAAGAAAAATCAGCCATGTTGGCTTATCTCTATGCAGCCCCTAAGCAGGTATAAATGGCAGCCCCTGAGCAGGTATAAACGGATTCCCAATTCATTATTACTGTTAGGCCGGCTTGGTTTGTATCTTGTATTTGTCTCAACTGTTTCGAATTCAGAGGATGTAAAATTCCTTTCTGCTCTGTACATTCCATGGATTTTATTCCTTTTTGTCTTGGTTTCTCCGTATTGGTCTCCATTAACAAGTGAATTCTACCCAGAGTCCCATACCGATTTTCTTTCATCAATTAGTTCTCCTAAGGCTTTCTGGAACTCTTAATGCCAATTCCATGGAGGTCGAAAGAGAAACTGCCACAACCTTAAAAAAACTGTCATCACAGGCTACTTTGCCATTCCGAAGTGGCCATGGATTTGATATTCAGAAATTAGTGCCTGCGTATCCTTGGATCATTGGCGGCCAGTATATTCGTTACAGTCTAGGATGTGAAGCTTCTCCAAAAGGTAATTGCTTTTTCTTAAGTCAAGCTACAGTTTTGGACTTCATAGTAGTACAGAGAGAATAATTTGTTCTTCCTTCTATGGTCATAGTTTAAGAATTATTATGTTATTTGAATTGGTGATTTTGGTACCATTTCAGCGGATGTGTTATACCAGAGCATAGTCGATGCAATTTTGGGTGCGTTAGGGCTACCTGATGCTGAAGAAATGTTTCCATGGTTCAATCCAAAATGGGACGGTGCATCATCATCTGTTTTTGTTGCAGAAGCAGTAAGTTTTCACTGTCTATTTTTCTTCTTAGGCTTTCAGCTGGTGTTCCGTTTGAGTTGTTTCAGACATACATTGATTCCAAGACTGAATTTACTATCACATGAAATAGATTCACTTTACGTTCTGAACTTATTAATCAAGAAAGAACGGTTTTTATTAGCATCATCGACTCAAATTAAATAGATACAGGTCCAAAACTTATTCCATTAAGCTAGAGGCGTTTCTCAGTTGTAATATGATGACCTGTAATTTTCTTATTTGATGGAGTTTGAATGATTCGTTAATAGAACGGCTTATTCATTGCAATTGTGATACTTACAGGTGAGGCTCATGAATGATGCTGGTTAGAGATTGGAAATTTAGACACTACTTTGATCCTGCAAGAACCATACCTACAACTCAGTGCTATCAAGGAAACCATCAAAACCAATTTATCTAGAATTTTAGGAGTTGATATATCTGTTATTCTGTTGTCAGTTTCAAATCAAAAGCTCATAGAGTTGTTTACAGCAATGACATAAATGTCTCAGCTCACAGTGTAGTTCTTCTTGTGAGGAAGTGAGAGAGACATAGAGCTTTTAGTCACAAGAATGGTGTATTAATGTTGTAACCCTATCTATCGAAGCTTAGAATAAAATTGAGCTGTTGGTGGTCTATCTGGCGGATTTGTTAATAACCTTCGTAGTTTCTTTTATAATATACTATGAAGATACTGTTTGTATTAAAACATCTTTGTAGACAAAACACTTAGATGTCCTGTATAACTTACAAGTAGTACGAACAATAATGCAGAAGTATATTAACTCGTACCCAGTTTTTGATTCTATTATGGTCATCATCCATGCATATGCATATAGCATGTTATGGCAATACACCTATAAGGGTTGTTAATGTAGTACTGATTTTCTCATTCGAGGAATTCATAGTGCGTAGTGAAATTTACTGTTTTAGCATACTTCGCTCATAAATAAACTGGCAACACAAAAAAACAAAAAAAAAACAGCTAATTCACAAAAAGAAACAGGAATTCATAGGCTGCAGTTTTGTTGGTTTGTTTATTTTTCAGGTAGAGTTAGCTTACTTTAGGAGGGAGCTGCAATTGGAGATTAGCTGAAAATGGAAAAGCTTTTCAAAAGCAACTTCAAATGCCAGCTAGCTACAAGTATATGATTCAGCAATACAAGGACTCCTTACCTGATTTTCATCACAAATCCACCTTGATTCATTGTTGAATGTCAGATGCATGCCATAGTAGCTCCAAATTCAGGTATCCTCTTGACTTGAGTAACATCACTTTTTACAGAATTAGAATTCTCTTACGGTTGAAATTGCTCCACATGAATTTCTTTTCACCTACTTTTGCTTTAATTTCTACCTTGCCATCTATTCAATGAAATCTCTCCTGCTAAGGCTTATGTGAATAAGCATTCTAATTTAAAATGTTACTAATATTTATAGAAATAATAAGTTCTTCAACAACTTCACTAATCACAAAACAAACAAGAAGTACTAGACAGTAATGGGAGTTTATCATTTCAACCACTCCCATATAAAACCATGATTAGTAGATATCAACTAAAACAATGTGCTAACTAAGATTTCAGAGGTCTATTCTTAGAATAACGTATATTCTGGGTTTTTTGAAATTCAGGAACTTGTTGTTACTATATGAAAACATCCTCAACAGATGTCACAGCATAGGTTGGCTATTGAGCATGACTAGTTGTTGAAAAGCTTTATGACTGGGGTAAAACCCTTTTTTAGTTAATTTTTCATGTTTCTAAATATAGGAAGGCCTTTCTCTTTCAAAAATTAGGTTTCTGCTTTTGAATATATGTAAAGGTTAGAGTCGTTTAAGGTTTTAAGGTAATATAGGAATGGTTAAGAGTCATTTAAGGATTACTTAATCTGTTAAAATTTGGACTCACGCGTTTGTAGTTTGTACAATGTCTTTCATCACTTTCCATTGATACACTTTTCTTCAAAAAGCTATACTGATCTCACTTTTCCCACTAATGACCAATGGAATCACCATAAGCATGATGCTCAGATTATATAATACTCAAAACCAATCAAAGCCTGAATTCCCTCACCTTCCAATCTCTTCAGGATTGGATTTTCACTACATTTTTTTCATTTTCCAGAACACAATCTTCACAAAGTTAACCAACTGTAGTTCAAGTCCACTAAGAGTTTGTTCAAAGAAAGAACATCAATGGCAGCTAATGATGTACCATGTTGCCAATCCATGTTTTGGATATATCTTGTCATATGTGTAGCTCTTGTTTTATTTGCAGGTCTAATGTCTGGACTAACACTTGGACTAATGTCTCTAAGTCTTGTAGACCTTGAGGTTCTTAGTAAGGCTGGCAAGCCGCAAGATCGAAGAAATGCAGGTTAGTTCTTAACTCTTAATCTGCGTTACCTTTGCACTCTTCTTATCCTTATGACTCTGTTGTTTGGTAACTGTTTGGTTCAATTTTTTCCTCTTATGTGCTGGAGCCAAAATTCTGCCAATTGTAAAGAACCAGCACTTGCTCCTTTGTACTCTCCTCATAGGAAATGCCTTAGCAATGGAGGTAATGAGTCTAATGACACGTATCTTAGTATGGGCTTGAGTTCTGTTCTGGATGACCTAATGATGTGTGTTTGTTCTTTTTAAGGCTCTTCCGATTTTTCTCGATTCAATTGCGCCAGCTTGGATTGCTATAGTTGTATCTGTAACTCTCATTCTTGCCTTTGGTGAGGTAAAACAATCATAACCAAAATTTCTGTTCCATGAAGTTCATAGGTGCAATTAATATAGAACTATGGAATGATTGGTTTTTCTTGTTTGTAGATCGTTCCACAAGCTGTGTGTTCACATTATGGATTAAGTGTTGGAGCAAAAATGGTTCTAGTTGTTAGGTTACTTATGGTGATCTTTTTCCCAATTGCATATCCAATTAGCAAAGTAAGTTCATCTTCGTGTGGTGAAAGAAAGATATGCAACAAACATAATATAGATGGCATTTCGTATTGAACTATGCCATTTTCACTTATGATGACATTGGAAGTGGTTTCTTCTTTGGCAGTTGTTAGATTGGCTACTTGGGAAGGGCCACTCTGTGCTTTTAAGGCGAGCTGAGCTAAAGACTTTGGTTGATATGCACGGAAATGAGGTTAGTCTCTCGTATTTCATGAATCAAGCTTTATTTTCTTCATGTTTACTATACCTGTAATGTACTCTTTCACTTCCTTGGAGAAATCTTATTGTATACTATCGTGGTCATTGTTAGGCTGGGAAAGGTGGGGAACTGACCCACGATGAAACTACTATTATAACTGGAGCTCTGGATTTAACACAAAAAACTGCTAAAGATTCTATGACACCAATATCTGAGACATTTTCACTTGATATAGACTCCAAACTTGACGTGTAAGCCTAAAACTTATTCAGTATTGAGCTGTTCAAAGTTTTGTGTATTTCCTTTCCAGCTGAATTTTTTTCTGCTGTTTCTCTTTAGACGTACGATGCGTATGATAATGAGCAAGGGGCACAGTCGTATACCAGTTTTCTCTGGCAATCCAACAAATATAGTCGGCCTAATTCTGGTACCCACTAAAGATTCTTGTTTCTTCCGAGAGCTAGTGACTCAATTGTGGTGTTGTACAAACATATGAAGTGTTCCTCTTGTTTTCAGGTTAAGAATTTGATCTTCTGCAACCCTGCAGACGAGACATTAATCCGAAACACCACTATTAGAAAAATCCCGAGGTACAGATATTCCATGTCATAAAAATTGGATTAATCCTTTCTAGATTTCATTAACCGTTGTTGTAATCATAGCTAACGGTATACTTGTTATCTCTGGCAGGGTTCAGGATGATATGCCGTTATATGAAATACTTAACGAATTCCAGATGGGTCATAGTCACATGGCAGTCGTCGTAAAATCCATGAAAAAAGATATAGAAACCCCTGACAGTACAAAAGACAGCATATCAGATACAAGATCAGGCTTGAACAAAAAACTAACCCAACAAGACCAAAATGGTGCTAAATCATTATTCACCATTCATGTATTTATTCGCTTGGAATTATTCAATCTGTTACAATAAAGGTAATGAGGTGTTTGTTTCTGTATTCACAGGACGAGTCTCTGATTCAGTTATTATGATTGATGCTGAAAAACATAGTCCTGCAACAAGGAACAGCAACACCGAACGATGCAAAGAATTGGATTCACCGTTAAAGAAAAGGGAAAGAGTTGGAGAACTAGATGATATCGTCAATTATGCAGATTTGGATTCTCTCTCGGCTGACTCTGCAGATGAAGAAGTCATTGGAATCATAACTATGGAAGATGTTATAGAAGAATTACTGCAGGTAAATTTTTTTTGCAACCTTGCTATTTGAATAGCCCTTTTACTGAAGAACTCTGGCAATTGAGGTGCAGAATTTCTAAGAAGTGTGGGGGAAGCAGGCATTCCCGCATCTAAGGTCTACAAAAAGGACCACCTTCCCCGTACACTGCCGTATTTAACATCTTTGCCCCTCCAGTGGTGTCCATAGAAAGGGTTGTCCGAGTGTCATGATTGAAACTTCATTCTGAAATTTTAAATTTCATACTTTCTTGTCTCATTTACTCCCACGCCATGTTAGATTAAACAATCGACTTTCTTATCTTTGTAGGAAGAAATATTTGATGAAACGGATCAGTATGTTGATGTCCAAAACAAGTAAGTACAAACCATATTTCGCTCTTCTCTCACACTGTTTCTAAAATGTTGGTTTTACTGACTTCCGGAGATGGGGATTGTCTCTGATTTCACTTGCAGGATAACTATATTACCTGCGAGAATGTCTTCATCATCACCAAACTCTTCATCATTGCCAAGCTCCCCAGCAGGCAGATTCTCGGTTTATCATGTTCAGAAAAGGAATCCACTAGCATCTCCACTTCATCCATATTACCAAACTCCTATACTCCATTCACCTGTTTCTCCCTACATTCAGTCCCCTGTGGTCAGACCATCTCTATGTAGCTCCCCTCTGAAGTCCCTTACGCCTTCTCCAGCTGAACATATAACCATTAGCCAAAACTCCCCAAATCGAGTAAGTCAACCCATCTTCATACTTGCATTTTTTTGTCTTCAAATGTCGATATCCTTTGTCTAACCAGACTTATTTGTCTTTTCGTTTCGTCAATCAGGCAGCAAGAAAACCATACGAGAAACTACAAAAACTCGAAAGCATGTAACCTGTTCCTCTTTACTATCATACCAGTAAGGTTGGTCTTGGCCTTGTGGAGGTAGTAGCAGCAGCAGCAGCTTAAGAAACTCCCCATTATGGCCCTGAAAATTGTATTAGGCTTTATTACCTTATTATAATACATAATCATTTGCTGTTTCTTGTCCTTTAGGAACTAACTGTAAGTATAGATTTGTGTGAACATGGTTCTGCCATGGCCATACTGGTTTCATGTCCAAAAAGAACTAGAAGACTTTGACTGTTTTTGGGTCCAAGTCAACTTAAATAATTTCATCTATCTTGTACCCTAATCACATGGCCAAGACAAAAACTGAACCAGCTAATCTCATGGCTGACCTTGACTTGGATTGCCAAAAGAGTTTCTCAAAACACCCTCACTATTTGGTGTAAATTTGAGTAACATCCCTACCTAAGATTTTCTTCCTTTGCTCCTTAAACATACATCCTCAGTTTTTAGTGTATTTTTAACTAAGTCTTACAGTTTTATATTCTTTTTCGTATGTTGAGAAATAAATAAATAGAGTTCACAGTAAGATAGTCGGCAGCCTAGCTACAAACTGAGCACCGACTTTTTAGTGTAAATTTGAGTAACGTCCCTACTTTTTGTCTCATTATATTTTCTGCCTAAACGTGCTTCCAAAGTTGAAAATGTGGAGCTCAGTAGTCCGACACATAAAAGGAATATCGATAATATTCTTCTCTATGGATGGATAGAAACAAGAAAAGAGATTAGGTGTACGTAATAATTAAGTCATGATGTTAACATAATCTTACATACACTATGACGCAATTAGGATTAGTCAATAAGGATGGCTCCATCAACAACCAAACAAGTTGAAATGTTAAAAGGGGGCCAATATTAAGACCTAAACTTTTTCTTAACAATGACATTAGAAATAAATAAATTGTAACATAAATTGCAAGGGGAAGAGGACTGAAATTGGACCAAGTGGTCATCAATATGACCATGGATACGTAACCAGTCTTTCATCCATTGCATAGCCAATCGCGACAACAAGAATATATCATGGACTTCGTGTTCGTTTCAATAGCTAAAAATAACTAAAATGATTTTTTTCTTCAATATGGTATCAGAGTACGCCAATTGTTGAAAAGAATTTGTTCAATATAGTATCTAAAGACGTCAGTTGTTGAAAAGAACTGAAAAGAATTTGTTCCATATAATATTTGCCGTTATTGAAAAGAACTAAAAAAAGCTTATCAGTTGTTGAAAAGAACTGAAAAGAATTTATTCAATATAATATTTGACCGTTATTGAAAAGAACTAAAAAAAGCTTATTCATTACGGTAAAAGAGCACGTCAATTGTTGAAAAGAACTGAAAAGAATTTGTACAATATGGTAACAGAACACCTCAATTGTTGAAAAGAATTTGTTCAGTATAATATTTAACAATTGTTGAAAAGAACTCAAAAAAAATTGTTCAATATAGTAACATAGCACATTAATTGTTGAAAAGAATTTATTTAACATAGTATTACGTCAATTGCTAAAAAGAATTCGTTCAACATCGATCAGCATAGTGTAAAATGGGTGATGGAAAATTCTAATTCGAAGGATTATTATGAGTCTGTCTTTGTTAGTCCATTGCTTTCACTTATGTCATCAAAAAGTTGTTGACTCATTTAAGTTTCCCTGATAGATAATTGGTTAGCGGCCAGTAGTTTATTGAAGGTGGGCGGCTTTCAAATGTAACTCTTATTTTAATTAACGACTGATCAAGTTTAGCCTAAGATGGTGACAACGAACTAGTTCATGTTGGGAACATGGTGGATGGTTGGTCATAACAAACAAGTAAATAAGCATTTCGACTTATATCTGAGAAGATGAAGATAAATTAGTAGGCCGGCTTTGTTTTTGTTTTTTTCGCATTTCATTTATTTACTTACAATCACTTAAACCACGATTAAAGGCAGGGGAATAAAATCAACAATATTAGTACTATAATGAATAAAAAACAAATTCATTACTTCATTTCCTTAAATTCGTAAATTATAAAAATATCTTGGGAACATAAGTTTACACTTCATTATATTTGGTTTCGCCCCTACTTGTCAAATTTGCAGAGAATGAAATGTTCAGATTGTTTATAGGTTTTTTACTTGGTGAATCTGGTGTGTAATTTTGCAATAAAATACATGTTTAACTAGCTTAGATATACACTGATTAAGAAAACTTCCACAGGATGGCACGGGGTTCCTCTCTCCTTCCTCCTTCTCTCCTTCCTCTCAAACGATAACAAACCCAAACGCCGGCTGAAAACCCAAACGCAGACCAACAACTTCCCAATCTCCTCTTTCACTTCTCTTTACCTAAATCCCTGTTAGATGACAGATCTTGGTTCTTTGAAGGGTTTTCTTCCCTGTTTTTTAGATTTTCGATCTTGTTTATTGGGTTTCCAATCTCGTTTTCAGATTGGATATTGTTCTAGGTTTTCTTCAAGTTTTCAGGATAGTTTAGAGATGGTGATTAACAGGTGAGAGTTGGGTTTCTCCAGAAGTACCTTATCTTCAACTTCACAGACATCATCGACAGCAACAACTCCGGCAACTTCTATTACTGCAACAGCCACTACAACTGCAACAGACACTACAGCAACAAAAGCAACAGATACAAAGACTCCGTTTAAGATTCCGACCGATTCCGACAGTTCAGACCGATTCAGGCAGCCTCAAACCTTTCCAGAAATCAGACATTGTTTTAGTTTAGATAGTTTAATTGTGATGCAAAACCTTGAGAAATGGTTGGATCACTTGATGATCCTAACACATCTACTATATGTAGTATTGTTGTTACTTTGTTTGGTTTTGATTATATCAAAACAAACAGGGCCATTTAAACCAGTCCTACAACTTTGTTTTTGGTTTATTGGGAAGGTTGGCCTGAGTGTGGTGGATTTGGGAGAATTAGTTAAACTCTTTGAACGGAAAAAAGATAGTGATGTTGTAACTGTTTTAATTTTAGCTGCTGATGTAATAGAAAAATCTTGTAATTGTCCCGATTTTAAATCGGAGCTATCAATTTAATCAGGATTTTTCTTAAAAAAAAAACAAACTAGCTTAGATATTAAATTAAATTAACTAGCTTAGATATTAAATTAAAAATGAGCACATAAGTGATGAAATGTGGATTATTAAGAAGATAATTGTGATAAAAATGGAGTCCCTATCATTACACGACAATCTTTGGACTGTAATGGATGGACAAATGACATTATTTAAAATGTTAATGTCTTTTTTTAAATGTTAATGTCTTTTTTTTCCTTCTTTTGCCTTTATTTTACTACCAAGGCCATAAACCAAACGAGCTCCCAACTCCCCTGCCTCAAAGAGAATTGGCCGCTATTAAGCTAAGCTCATGTATTCAAATGGTTATTTTAATCCATATTTTAACGGTTTTTAGAAGTGAGTTTTTTTTTTTTTTTTTTTTTTTTTTTTTTTAATAAAACTCTTTATTGATAATTCAAAGTTAGGTTACAAAGAGTTCAAGTACATCAAATATTAAGAACCATAGAGAAATACCATACAACACTAGTACAACATCAAATGTCCTAACAAGAAAAGAGAAAGAACACTCAAAAAAGACTAGACACATGTGTATGAGTAGAGAACCGATTGAATCGGAGGAGAAATGGTATTCGGATCAAAAGTCCACCATTTTTGTTGATTATCTTCTTCTAGAAACAGAGATGCTCCAAAGTAGGAGTGATTTGCTTGAAGTTTTGACCGGAGTGATGAAGATTCCGATGTATATTCCGGTCGCCGACGATCACCTTTGATGTACTTAAAAAACTAAAAACCCCAACAAAAAAAGACCATTAAAGTGATAAAAGAAGCTCGAAGAGCATCGAAAGAAACATCATGAAGATGCATAAAACTTGCCGCCGGCATGGGAGGTTTTAACCCCAATCTAAACCTATAAAGCATTAAAACTTAACTAAAACTAAGAGAAACTAATTAAAACTGAAAGAGAAAGGGGTTACTGCTCAGATCCACTCCTAGAGGAGAAGATCTAAGCAGTTGAAGCTCGTCGGAGAAGAAGAAATAGTTCACCTGGAATCTCCTGTTGAGAGAGTGGGAGAAGAAGAATGAGAAAAGGTTTAACCGCTTGCGAGACGTGTTGCTATCCCGAAGTGACTTCTTTTTTGTTTTCATGGTGTCTCATTTTCAAATTGAAGGAATGTTTTTTGATACTGTATTTTCTTTTTAAAATCATTAACTTGTCGTTATGACAATCATCTTTTAAGTATTATCGCAATAATACCATTTTAAATTGTTGTAATCTATAAGTCTGAATTCAAATGACTCGGATGCTTACAATTTAAACATGCGAATATGACATTTTCTTAAGACATTTTAAAATGAAACAGAGATCAACAAATTCTGACACCAGCATACTGAATACTAAACTCAAACCTAATTGTCACTTCAAATGTCAATAAATGTCGAAAATTACTAACAACTTCAAAAGAAAAAGGAAAAAAAAAAAGTGCTTGATAACACTTCACATATCACAATGTAACATGGATAACTCATGATCCCAACATTACGAACTAAATACGGTCCGTTATGCAAATTCTCACTCAAAATGGTGAAACAATGAAATGATAGAACAATGCCATTCATTTAAATTCGCTCCATCACATAAGTTTGTGTGTTTTTCACCTCCACATTTCACATAACCCAGAATTAATACTAAAAACAATGACAATATACATCAAGATTTTCAATCAACAATGAGGTTTTATTTAATCCTAATTCAATGGGTTGCTCTCATCCAAAAAAACAAAAAAAGCAAAAAAATTACTCTTAACAAATCACACAAGCATTTGGATTTTCTTCACAACTCTGAACATAATAACGTGGTGGATTATGAGCTTTATAAGCACTAATATAATCAGCTAATTGTTGTTCAGCTGTGCATTTCTTTGGCTCTTCTTTTTTGGGTTCTTCCTTCTTTGGTTCTTCTTTCTTTGGTTCTTGTTTTTTCGGTTCTTCTTTCGGCCCAACTGATATTATGGTTGTATGACAACGTTTTCTCAGTTTGTTTACAACCTCAACTGGATCAACATCTCCGATTACCGTCATTTTCGATTCTTTTGAATTTATGGCAACTGATTCAACCCCTGTAGATAAAATTTATAATTAGATTTAAAGTTACGAAAATTTCGAATTCACTGGTATTAAAATTTACACGACAGATCGGAGCAGTTTTGAAAATTGTGAAAGAAGTACCTGAAAGGCCAGAAACTGATTTCATGGCTTTTTGTTTGCATTTGTCATCGTGTAAATCCAACTTTAGTATGACTTTCTGTTACAAAAAAAATAGAAATAAATAAATAAATTATTAGAATCAAAATTGATTACCAATGTTAATCAGATATGTTAATTACATTTTTAACTCAAAAGCCCCATAAAAGTGGAAACTGAAAAGACTCTGTTTCTTATCTTTTCAAAGTGGTGAATTAATGATGACGCTTTCCATGAAAGTACAATCTAAAAGAATTTAAGAAGTTAATCATCAAAAAACCCATGAAGAATCTTGTTGCAAATCCTCAAAATCCAACATAATTGTACTGTTTGATCAAAATTCAGCTCTATATATGATAAAAATGAATCTTTGTACTTGTTTTCTCATTGAAAATTTCAGATGAATACCCACAAAAATTTTGTTTTGACTAATAAACACTCCGATGAGAAAAGGTTAGACAAATTCAACAAAATTCAGAGCCTGGTTATTGAATCTAATAACAATTTAATGTTTTCTTACCTTCATTGTTGAAAAATGACGATGAAGTGATCACTTGAGTTTAGCTGTGCTAAGATTATGAAAACGGAGAGGTACAGAGGGAGAAAGCAGAGGAAGGTGAGGGGAAGGAGGTGGGATGGATTGATGTCAAAAATGAGAGAAATTAAAGATTTATATAAACTGAGCGTTGAAAATTAAGGGTGGGGGCAAAAATCCTGGTGAATCTCGATTCGTAAGTCGACTTCCGATTAGTACACGTGGCTCTGAATCATCTGCTATTTGTTAAACTTAGTGGAGATGACGTTTCATTAGAGGCTCCGGATCGCCTGTCCCCGGTTTCAATATCCCTCATGTCCTACCAGTCATAGTTAAACACGTGGCACGTATAATAACCAAGTTAACGGCATTACGCAGCGGCGTTAAGTTTTTGTTAATCATCTTCCTGACTTTTGGATTTTTACTACAGATTCAATCTCTTAAATCCTAAACTATTGAATGGTGTGTTGATCAAATCATAAATCTAACTGAAATGAAGCCATGAATCAAATAACTCCTTTTCCTAATTTGTCCAAATGTATAGATGTAGATCAAGTCATCAGTTCACACAGTAAAAATTATCAGATATGTCGAACTCATTGTAGCTTGCGATTTCCATTTTTGAAGCAAAGGTCAGGACACAACAGTTGATAATATATATAAATTGGATTTCATCTTTCTTTTTTCTTGAAAAATTAAATTCTTTAGTTAGACTGATTGATCAATGTGAAGATACAAAAGATTTTATTTTGTTTGCTTTTCATTTATCATCAGAAAATGGTGGAGATTCTAAAGCCTTAAACGAATTCTTTTCATACACTTTCTCTACTGTTATTCCAAATCAAGATCAATCAGAATCAGAAAATGGAAAAAATAAACTCAAGATAGTTTCTATGTTTATATAGATAACCATTCCGTCTTCCAAGTAACAGAGTTAATTTGGTAAAATAATTTTAAGAACACGTGTCCTTCTCTAATTGGTGGGACATGAGGGGATATGGAGGACGGGACAGGCGATCCGGAGCCTTCATTAGATTACTTCACCCGTCCCAAAAAAAAAAGTGATTTTTTTACTTCTCATTTTAGATTTTATAAATGGGCAAATTATAAAAAACATGAAACAGAAATCAACAAAACCTAAAACGGACTTGGTGTGTGCTAAACTTAAATTTAGAAATTTAACTGTCACGGAACAAAAGATATCACCATCAACTAATGTTGTACCCTAAATATTTCTCAAATGAGAGCAAAATTTTGTACTTGATGACACTTCAATGTTGCATAATAATCTCTAAGTAATTCATTTCAAATGGTCCATTATGCAATTTCCTTTCAAAATAGTGAAATAATAGAACAATGGCATTCATCTAAATCCGGCCCCCCCCCACCCCATCCCGCCCCCACCCACATTGTTTCATGTTTTTTCACTTCCACATTACACTTAACTTTGGCTTGAAACTAATACTAATATAAATCAAAAATAAATCTATACAGACCCAAGATTTTTGAATCAAATGAAACCAATTAAAGGGTTTTATTCTTATCTTAATCCAATGGGTTCTCTTCTCATCAAAATCCAATCTTTTACTACTACCCTAAGAAATAACACAAGCATTAGGATTTTCTTCACAACTCTGAACATAGTAGCGAGGAGTCATACGAGGATCATAATAATAATAAGGAGTAGCCATTTGACAATTGTAAGCTTTATAAGCAGCAGCAAGATCAGCTATTTGTGGTTCAGGAGTCTTTTTTGGTTCTTCTTTCTTTTTCTCTGGTTCTTTTGCTGGACCAACTGAAACAATTGATGTGTGACAGAGTTTTCTCAATTTGCTCACAATATCTATTGGATCAACATCTCCAATTACTGTTAACTTCTTTTCTTTCATGTTCACTGATACTGATTCAACACCTGTAATTAAATTCCAAATTTTAATTAGCAAAACAGAAACTAAAATTGATTAATTTCAGAACTTGGGTTTCATTGGTTAAGAAATTGGACAGTACCTGAAAGTCCAGAAACAGATTTCATGGCTTTTTGTTTGCACTTGTCATCATGTAAATCCAGAGAAACAATAACTTTCTGTTACAAAAAAAGAACCAAATTCAGAATCAGATTAATGCTTGATTATTAAATGTTAATTAGATGATCAAGATAGATTAATTACATCATTAAATTGAAAAGGACAAGAAAAGTAGGAAACTGAAAAGACTCTGTTCTCTTTTGTCAAAGTGGAAATGAATGATGAGTCTTTTGTTCATTTAAGTACAATTAAAAGATTGAAAAAGATAATTCTCAAAAAAACCATCAAGAATCTTGTTTCAAATCTTTGAAAGCACAACAAAAATCCATGGATTTTGATCAAAAAAACTGAACCCCTGTTTTACAAGCAAAAATGATTTCATTTTGGGTTCTTGATGAAAACTCAAAAAAACAATCAAAAAAATAAATCTTGGTTTGAAATTTGAACAGAGACCCAGATGAGAAAAAGTTCTAAAGAAACTCAATCAATGAAGAAACTGAGAGAAATTCAGAAATCAAATAGAAAGATTTAGTGTGTGTGTTTACCTTCATTGTTCTTCTTCTGGAAATTGACTGGAAGTTGCCTTAAAAGAACCACTTCAGTAGTTCAGTAGTAATAGTGATGAAGATCAAGAAAGAAATTGAGAGTGAGAAAGAATTGCAGAGAGATAGATACAGAGGTTGTAAAGAGAGAGGAAGGTGAAGGTTGAATTGGTGACACAATTGAGGGAGAGACGGGGTTTATTTATAAACTCCCTTGGAAACAGATTTGAATCTTGATTTTTAATGGCATACCAAGAAGACGTTTCGAAGAAGGTGTTGCTAATAAATTGGGCTCGTTGACTTGACTCCACTTCACTGCGACTCCACTACACTTGATCTCGCACCAACTTACCGTAGTTTTTGTTACTGTTTTACCCAAAACAAATTTTTACCTCAAGATTCTTTACTAGACTGTAAAACAGAAAATGTTGGAATTTGCAACAATGAGATTGGGATCCCAAGAGACAGAGAATTTAGGTCCCAGCAATTATTTCACACAGAGTAGAGTATGAGTAGTTGCTTATAGATTAAGTTATAGATTTTGAGGCTGGCGACATAGTGATGCCAAATGAACAAGGACGAAGCTTTTTCATGGTCTGTCTGCAAGAGAAAATACGTCTGTTTGACACATTTGATGTCATGCGTAGTTGACCAGGTTTTAGGTGATGGAAGAAGAAGATGGTGTGCCTCTAGTTTACAAATTATGTGTGTCTTACCTTTTACAAAGTGTGTATCCTCCTTTTTCTCTCATGCTCTATTTTCTTTATATACCAGAGTGACTATAATAGTGAATTACAAATATAACCTTGTTTACAAATAAAGGAAACTTGGCTAAGATAATATGTATGTGATCTTATTTTGTTAACTTGCTTCGACTCTAAAATATTGCCACGCGGTTAGTACCATTTTTTGTATCGACATTATGTCCTTCTGGCCTTAATTGCAAATGGGAATATGACACGCATGCCAAAAGTCCTTGAAGCTGGTAGTCGTAGTTTACACATCCAAAATCATACAAAAAGGAGAAAAACACTTATTAAAAAGAATTCATAGCGAAAGAATCTAATGAATAGTATAGTGGTGAAACGAAGCTATATGTGGTGACATGTAAGACCTTAGAGTAATTTAATTTGCATTATCATTTTTTTTTGGAGTCCCGATGGATTGGATATGGCACCTGAATTGGTGAATATTCTTGCAAATCCCGATACTTAAAAGCTAAGCTGCTGCTTTACAGCTTTACCATTGGGAGCGTGCAACGGTGCAGGGATGTGTACAATAGGAGGGGAGTCAGATCCAGGTGTGGGGCTTTATAATTTCTTTAAATTTTAAACCTAGCATTTTTATAGCATTTTTAGGGGACACCTAAAATAAATTAGGGGTCATTTTTTTATTCCCATCCATTAAAGGTGGTTATGTGGTGTCTTAAAAACAAAAATTGTCTATATTATCATTCACCTTTATACTAAATATAAACATATATCCTCTATTTGCATAATCATATCATTCCTCTTCTTCTTCTCCTTTCTACCCATTAATTTTTTTTTGCATCGTTTTAATTTTGATTGAAATCAAAAAATTTATCCGAAATTTTCTAAGATTTGCAGTAGCAGAAACATAATTGGTAGATAATTATCTATTTTACCTACCGATTATGGTTGATGATTTTAAGAAATGAAGAACATCAACCATAATCGGTAGGTAAAATAGATAGTTATCTACTGATTATGTTTCTGCTACTGTAAATGAAGAACATCAACCAAAATCGGTAGGTAAATTGATTGTTATCTACCGATTATTCTTGATTCAAAAAATTCAATTTTTCTTCACTAAAAATTAAGCACAATCGGTAGATAATGAACATTATTAACTACCGATTGTGAAAGTAGAAAATTCCGAAATTTTCTTAAGTTTCGAAAATTTGAATTTGGGGCCATGAACACAATCGGTAGATAATGATCATCACTTATTAACAAAATTTACTACCGATTATGGTAGTACCAAAGTTCGAAAATTATAGAATTTTGGCAAAATCTTATTTTGGGGCCAATATACATTCGGAAGTTAAATTTACTACAGATTATGGTAGTACTAAAATTCGAAAACTAAATATATTCGGAGGTTAAAGTATGTCAAATTACTAACGATTGTGGAAGGGCAATTTTACCATTACGAAATATGCGAGATAAGGGCTAGCTTCAATTTAAGTTTGGGTGACCCTATTTTATCTTATTGTTGGCTCCTAATTCCTTTTGAGTGGTCCCTAAAAATGCTAGGATTTTAAATCACCACTTGATATCTACCTTGACTTTGGTCAATAAATTTGGACAAGTCCACTCCTGTGGATGGTAAAAACCCGTCCACTTCATAACAGACTTTCTTTTCTCAGGCCACTCAGCTTATGGACATCTGGATGCATTCCAGTCTGGAACCAAGAACGAAGAATTTCAAATTGGAAGAAAATGCTGTTTTTGCAACATTCTTTTCTGACGTTAATTACTGATGTCCAATTAACGTTGTTAGACTTTTCTTGCGTAACCAAGTCTTAAGGTTATCCGCACTTGGATCATTTTATGAAGAGCAAATTTTCATTGTATTCTGTGTAATCCTTATTGTTGGGATGATGATTACGTATAGCTTTTAATTTTTATCCGTTTTTCTTCTTTCAATTTTATTTGTTATCCGTTACCACAAACCAACCACATCACATAATTCAGTGGCGCATCTTTTTGAGAGTGAAGTTTATTTTATTTGATGCCGACTCTGCCTACTTCCAACGTCAGGTATAATGTCAACTCAAAATTTTACTTACCACCAAAATATTTCATTTTAAAAATGATTATTTCATCGAGAAATTCTTTTAATTGGTTGTACTCCATATCGGATTAAATTTTCCCAAACACCTTAAAGCTACATCATTAGAAAATACAAGAAAAACTTTAAAAAAAAATTGATAAAAAATACAAAAAAATGAGTGTAGAAGTACTGATTTCATTTTAAAAAATTATAAAGTGCTAGCACAACATGTCCCAAATCCATATATCTAAACCTTTCTCAATCAATTTCGATTGTTGAAATCAACATCTTCTTGCCTTTGCAGCTTTATGGAACGAGAAAAAAATCTCTTCTTAAATAAAAAGTTTTAAGAAAAACTAGCATTAAAATTGCAAAGCCATTTCTCTTTTTGACTCATTTAAGAAGATTCATTGAACAGCGGAACTTAGAATAAGATGGGCACTTAGGGTTTTTTTCACTTGTTGGTTTTCTGGTCCCTTCTTAGACGTTTTGGGCGCCTAATAAGACTAGTCATGTAAAAAAGTTTCAAACAGATAGAATCCATGGAGAGAGAAAGAGCGCAAAATACGCTCTACCTCGATAGGAAAAAGTTCATGGTTTCAATGGAAACCATAGGAAATACAGTCGGAATAAGGGTGGAGGAAAGGAAGAGCAGGGGTTTTAGTTCATGGATTCATTTTTCTGCTGATTCTAGCTTTTGGTTGGTAAATACCTTATAGGAAGCAATGGATTTGCATTGTGAGAAACGAAGATGGCCGAGACGTGAAGGTGAAGCCTCGTATCTGTGTGAGGTGAAGGAAAATGAAGCAGGAAAATACTTTAGAATCTCTAGAGTTAGAAGAGGAGATCAGCCTAGATCATATGCTTTATGCATTCCTGCTGGGGATGGATGTTATTATTGGTCGGTTCTATACAAGGAGATCAATAGAGTTCTGAAGGAAAACAACATCATAAGGAGACACACTCAAGAAGTACTTTTGAGATATGCTTTTTAACAACTTTTACCTAACATCGCTGTTCAGGATAGAAGATGCAGGGGAGTAATTAGAGTGAATGGTTTTGTTAGATGGCAAAGAGTTGAAAGGGAAGTTTTAAGGCAGATGAATTGGGACTCGTTTCTCGATTTGGAGATTATTGATGACCAATCTGCATACATTGATCTGGTTAGAGAGTATTGGTTAGACTTATGGAAGCCAAAGAAAATCATCGTTGATGATTCAGTTGTTGTGCTATCTCAGGCGCATAATGACACGGAGGAAAGCTTTAAGAAAATCACTAAGGCAAAATCCAGAGATGCACAAGATATTACAATACCAATTCAGGCTATGTCCAGGTTTGGTAAATGGTTAAAAATTAGAGGCATTCCTCACCAATTCTGGAGTTACAAACTCTTCAGATAAATAGGAGAATCGTTAGGAGGCTTAATTGATATTGCATCAAGCACCCTAAAGAAGGAAAGTCTTCATTTTTTCAGAATATCTGTAAAGGGTGATTTCTCGGAAATTCTGGCGGTTCTGGTGGTTGAAGACGGTGACCAGAGATGAGTTGTTTCCATTGAATGGGATTACAAATTCAACCCTACGAATAAGGCATCTTTAGAGGAGTTTAACAAGCTGTTAATTGAACTTGAAAAAAAAAAACAAAATTCAAATTCAAACACTGTCTCTCCCGCTATTTCAGGTGCAAAATCGGTCCGAGTCTTGGAGTCAACTTCGAGTGATTTGAGCAAGAAAACTCAGGAGAACGAGTCAAGACTTGGCTTGGCTTACAAGCTAATAAATATGGCAAGTTCGAGTTTGTCTCAATCCTCTCTTTCAGAGGGTCGTGTTCAGGGGGTTGTTCACGATCGTTCTGTTTCTCTTAGGATAAATGGATCAGCAGGTGGAGATTCATTTCAATCTATGGAGAAAGGTACAGATGTTTCTTATGAAGAGAGAATTGGAAGTGTAACATGGAGACATTGTGTACTCTATCAATAGTTTTCAGCCTCTAGTTGTGGATAGGTGTGAAGGGGAAGGTCCTATCCCAGCTAGACTGGAAATAATTGATAGCATTTTGGCAGCTGAGTCTATTAATATACAGAACGTGGTTGGAAGTGAAGTTGTAGATCCCAAGCATTCTTGTATTGATGAGATTTCAGTTCGTCGGGGTTTTTCTTTTCCTAATAATAGCATATGTGTAGATGAAGTTCCTGCTGTTGGGGTTTAGAATCACTCTTCTCTGATTGCAGATAGTGGTTTTATTTCCTCAGGCACGCCTGACGACCGTCAAATTGTCTTGCATAATAGTGGTTTAGAAGTGGGAGATGCATTGACTGCTGTTGGCAAGGGTACGCTGCCTCTCCAAGTTATCAATCCTAAACAGCTATTCAACGTGACAGAGGACCAAATTGTTATCAGCTTAGGTGATATACAGGACACTAATATTGATTCTAATGAGGTCATTTTCTCAACTTCTAAGTTAGTGTTTGAGTTATGTTGTCGTCTAGGGGGCATCACTGATAAGGATGAGAAACAAGCTAAGGAAGTTATTGAAGAAATTCTCTTTAAATACAGGGATAGATATAAGGCAATTGTTGATGGAAAAAGGGTGCATGATAGCTGTGATTCTAATAATTCAGGTGATTCCAACGATAAAGATATGGAGGAGGTGAATTCAAGGGAGATTGTGAATTGTAAAGGGGACTAAAATCCTAAATTGGAATATCCGGGGTCTAAATGCTTATGATAAGCAGATAGCTTTGAGAGATCTTATTGTTGCTCATAAATGTGTGATATGTACTGTGCAAGAAACGAAAATGGTTCAAATCTCAAGCTGGCTTGCTAGACAGCTGTGGTTCGATGCTGATTTTGGAATGGAAGTTTTGCCTTCACAAGGTAGTGCTGGAAATAGTGGAGGGCTTTTAACAATGTGGGATGCTACTGTACTGGAGTTGTTGGATAAGAGATTGGGTCTCAACTCAATAACTTGTCTCTTTCAGTTTAGGAGTAATGGGTTCAAATTCATTCTTACTAATGTTTATTCACCGTGTGACTATAATCTGAGGGAGGAGTTTTGGAGGGATCTAGCTGAAGTAAGAAATTGGAGTATGGAACCTTGGTGTTTTGTTGGTGATTTAAATTCTGTAAGAAGTGATGCAGAGAGGAACAAGAATGGTGGTGATGCTAGGAATATGAATTTTCTTAATGAATTTATTCTTGAATAGGAGCTGATTGACTTGCCTCTTAATGGTGGTTCTTTTACTTGGAGCAACAGGCAAGACGACCCTTTGTTATGCAGGCTCGACAGATTTCTGGTGTGCACAGCGTTTGATGCTAAATTTAGTGGTGCAACACAAATAGCTCGACAGATTTTTGGTGTGCACAGCGTTTGATGCTAAATTTAGTGGTGCAACACAAATAGCTCTGGTAAGGACTATTTCTGATCACAATGCATTATTGCTGGAGCTATCGTCTAATGTTAAGGTCAATTAGAAAATCATTGGATTAAACATCCAGATTTTGTTAAGTCAGTGGAGCAGTGGTGGAAGGATTTGGTTTTTGTGGGAACTCCGGATTATGTTCTCTTCAGGAAACTTCAAAATTTGAAGTATTTCATAAAGAGTCGGAGTAGGTCAGTGTTTGGTAATGTGAGAAAGGAGGAGAATGAACTTTGTGAAAAGATTAACAACATGTTTGTTTTTTCCTCTATCTAGTGGCAAAGCACTACATTCCTCTATGTAGATGTGGTCCCCATATTTTTATATGTTTGTTTTTTCCACTAGCTCTATTAAGATAGAGGTCAAACCTCTATCAAGTAGAGGAAATCAAATAGCACCTGATTGGTGCTATCTTTGGATAAACCTCTAATAAATGCTAAAATGTCCAACCTGTCCTCAAACAAATTTAAAATTTATACTTATGTCCTCATAACAAAAACTAAGCGAAAGATTGGTGTAATACTGGAAATCGCTCGTCATTTTTTGTCCACCTTATTACAGCGCCACATGTCAGGTACCTATTGGAAAGAAATTGTTTATTGACGTGTAAACTTATGGTTTTTTCTTATACAGTGAGATTAGTTTTCGATAAATACAACAACCAATATAATCAGTTATTTTTATTTTTTCTTCCCGTAAATAAAAACGGGATAATTTTTTATAAGTATGTTTTGAATTCCATATTTAAACTATATGAATTTCAACTTTTTTTGTATTTTATTTAATGGGATGGAATGGATTTTCTTGGAATTTGAATTTTTTTATAAGGGTGAAATAAGAAATACAAAATGTGGATGACATTTATAGAGTTAATAGATAGTGATAAAACAAACATAAATTTTGGATATACTATATAGTGGTTTTTATATAGAGATAGAGTTAAACCTCTATGTAGAACCCTCTACCTATATAGAGGAAAAAACAAACATGCTGTAAGTCGTTAAATCTTCAAGAGGAGAGTGCTACTTTACCTTCTTCTCAAATAGAAGAACGAGTTAATCTTTTGTTGAAGCTAAATACTGTTAAGGTTAATAGAGCAAGGATGGCTTTCCAGAGAGCAAAGTTTAGAGGCTTCAAGGAGGGAGACAAGAACACGAGGTACTTCAATCAGATTGCTAATGCTAAAATAAGAAGAAATTGTATTACTAAGTTGGAGGTGGCAGGAGTAGATGTTTTCAACCAGGAAATCATTAAAAGGGAGATTCAGCATTATTATTCTTCGCTTTTCACTGCTTCTTCTTCGGTTAATCCATCATTTGATAATATGTATTTTAAGAGCATAGATGGCACTCAAAAAGAGTGTCTTGAGAGACCTTTTGCTGAAGAGGAGGTGTTGGGTGCTATAAAGAAGTGTGGTGCCAATAAAGCACCCGGACCAGATGGGTATAACCTTGAGTTCTATAAAGCTTGTTGGGACTTTATGAAGCAGGATGTTATGGCAGCAGTAAATGCATTTCATAGCAAAGGTAAACTCGACTGGAGGCTGAACATGTCCTTCATTAAGCTCATTCCAAAGAAGGAGGATTCTGCTACGGTGAAAGACTTCAGACCATTAAGTCTTATTAGTAGTTTCCATAAGATTATTTTAAAGGTGTTAGCGGAAGAATCAATTTTTTTATGCCTTGTCTTATCTCTAACTCGCAGGGAGCTTTCATTAAGCATAAGCAAATTTTGGATGGTATTTTAATTGCTAATGAGTGTATTGATAGTAGGCTAAGACAGAAGAAACCAGGAATACTATGCAAAATAGATATGGAAAAGGCTTTTGACAATGTCAATTGGCCATCTCTTTTTACTATTTTGAGAAAGAATGGTTTTGGAGATAAATGGATTCAATGGATCCATTGGTGTGTAACAGGTGCACAGTTTTCTATTCTGGTTAATGGAGAAGCTACAAGTAGAATCAAGCCTTCAAAAGGGATCAGACAAGGTGACCCTTTATCACCATTTTTGTTTCTTTTGGTTGTGGAGGTATTATCTATTTTGCTCAATGAGGCAGTGATAGAAAACAAAATTGGCGGCTTTCAAGTGTTAGAGGGTGGCACTACTGTCTCTCACCTACAGTTTGTTGATGATACAATTATCTTTCTCAATGCTTCAAAGGAGGAGGTAAGAAGATTGCTGATTATTTTAATGATGTTTGAGATTTTAACAGGTCTTAAGCTGAATTTGGATAAGAGTTCTATGACTAGCATTGGTGCTGATGACTTGATAGATGATTTAGCCTTGGAGTTGGGGTGTAAGATTGTTTCTCTTCCTATTATTTATTTGGGCATGCCAATTGGTGCTTCAAAAAGAAGTGTATCTATTTGGGATGTGGTTATTGAAAGGATGAAGAGGAAGTTGGCTCCATGGAAAAGAAAGTTCTTGAATAAGGCAAGAAGGGTCACTTTAATAAAAAGTTCTCTAGAAAGTATAGCAGTTTACTTCTTGTCTGTTCATTATTTGCATGTGGCTGTGGAAAATAAGCTCAATAGCATTATGAGAAAGTTCTTATGGGGAGAGGATGAGACTAATAAGAAAATGAGTTGGGTGGCATGGAAATCAATTGCTAAATCCAGGAGAAAAGTAGGCTTGGGAATCAGGAGTTTACGGCTCATAAATAGATCACTGTTAGCAAAGTGGCATGAAAGATATGTTAAAGAGAAAAACGCTTGTTGGAGAAAGATAGTTTGCGAGAAGACAAAGTCTGATGAAGCTTGCTTAGTGCCTTTGCAAAGTAACGAGTCAGTCGGAAGGAGTATGTGGTTTGAAATTCAAAAAGCTAACAAAGATTTTTTGACTCTGTTAATATACAGGAGTATCCAAGACTATACAAGCTTAGTGGTCAAAAATATGAAAAAGTTGCAAATATGAAGTACATACATTGGGAGTTTGTTTTTTCCCGAGATCTAAACCCTGCTGAAAGGATAGACTTGCTTGAACTCAAGCATGATTTGAGAAATGTAGCGTTGGTGCAGGAAGAAGAAGATGAAGTGGAAGGGGACTGTTCGGCAAAGGCTATTTACAACAAGATAGAAGAAGCTGACAATGACTGGGATTGTTTTGGTGTCGTGAATAATAAGCTTGCACCTCCAAAAGTAGTATTTCTCATATGGGCGAGTATGCATAACTCAGTTCCCACTAGGTTGATGTTGCAGAGAAGAGGTATGGAGATTAATACAAATTTATGTCCGCTTTGCAGTTCTGAGATTGAATCACAAGAGCATCTTTTCCTCCATTGTAGCTGGGCTAGGGATATTTGGTCAGTATTTATAGACTCTTTGAAGGTTAAGTGGGTGCTACCAATTAATTTGCAGAGTTTGTTTCTCAGATGGAGGATTGAAAGGGTTTCGAAAAGAATAAGGTTGATTTGGCAGGTACTTCCTTTCGCAATTTGTTGGGAGTTGTGGTTAGAGCGCAACAGAAGGGTTCATGGAGGAAGAAATAAAAGCAAGGATGAAGTGGTACATGCTGTAAAGTTAGATATTTGCCTTTGGTGCTCAGAAACTGAGATTTTTAGAAACTTCACAATGAATCAAATTACTCATCACCGGGAAGACATCATCTACATGTAGTTTGAGTTTTTTTTTTGAGTTTGCTGGGAGGTCTTTCTGACCTTTGTAAATACCATTGTAATTACCACTCTTTTTCTTCAATATATCCTTTTTTCCTCATCAAAAAAAAAAAAGACTAGTCATGTTATTGCCACGAAAGACCAATGCTGCTAATTGGGTACTATTTTGTTCGGGGTGTACCAAATTGCATAAAAGAAAAAGAATATTTTGATAAGAGATTGGTACACCACCAAAAAAAAATGGTACCCCCATTAACATCCATGCGAAAGACAAACATCTCATTCATCACCACTGACTTGTATAAGTCAATAAGTCAAGGTCAAATTGTATTTATCAAACTATCTCTTCGATGGGTTTTTGTTGCTTGCATTTCAACGCGACAACGCGCATTCGGTTTAATGAGGACGGCAAAAATGTTGATTTTCAGCTTCCTAGAGACAACGCTTGATTGATTGATAACCGTACAAATGAAGGCCTAGTTGTTGACAATGATTTTATCAGCTAGCAGTAGAACTTATATTCTTGGGCCTTGGCACATGCAAATATGAGTACGTACAAATACACCTCAAAAGAACTAGTAGTAACCGTGTAAGACATGAATACAAAGATGATGATTACGTACAAATTCACCTCCTCAGAAGACGTTTAGAAGAAGGTGCTGCTAATAAATTGGACGACAGCACTGCTCGTTGACTTGACTCCACTTCACTGCGACTTCACTACACTTGATCGTGCATCATGAATCACTGCAGTTCTTTTTTTTCCGTCACCGTTCTTCCACACGAAATTTTTACCTCAAGAAAACTAGACAGTAAAATGAAAATTGTTGGAATTTGCACCAATGCGATAGGGAGCCCAAAAGACAGAGAGTTTAGCAAGGACCAATTATTCACCCCAGAGTAGAGTTTGCCTTATAGGTTTGGTTATAGATTTGTGAGGCTGGCGACACTGATGCAAATGGCAATGAACAAGTACGAAGCTTTTTGATGGTCTGCAAGAGCAAAATGCTTTTGGATACATCCGTGATGAGACCTTATTGCAAATGGGAATATGACACGTATGTCAAAAGTCCTTGAAGCTCACGCATAGCCGGATAAGCCATTGATATCATCTGTAGTACTATTATTATTATATTCACTAGTTCTTCTAGTTTTCGTCTCTATGTTATCGTCGTCTACACATACGGCAATCACACCAGAAAAAAAACAAGAAAATTTATTTATAAATTAAATCATAGCAAAGAATCTCAAATACTATAGTGGTGAAACGAAGCCGTATGTGCCTATGTGGTACATGTAGTCTTTCTTTTTCTCTTTGATATAGAGTTCAACCTGAAATATGTGCAAATTTTTTTTTGGCAACACACTCGCTAACCACCAATTACCAAGTCCGGTTAACTCTCTCGAACACCTAATTTAATTTTCGGAAAATGGAGTGCAACTTTGTGCACCCGCATGTGCACATTCCGTACACTACTATTGGATGAGTTTTACGGACGTTTTAAAGATACCATATATTTTTCTTTCCTAATTAATTTCCTATTCCCGTATTTTATGGTGATTCCTTGATTACCTTTTAAGCTGGTTTAATTGAAGATTCATGAGGAAAATGCATCTTAATAATAGATTCTAAAACAAAAAAAACTTAATAATCTTAAGTACTAAGTCTATTTGATTTAAAATGCAATGCAGTGGTGAAGAATGCAAGATATGCAGCCATGGCATAGAAACAACATCCCATATTCTGTGGGAATGCCCTTTCTCAAGAACAGTTCTGTTGTCTATCCCAGGAGCTGATAGAAGCGTACACAGAAACAACAACTCTGTTAATGTTTGGATCAGTAGTTGGTTTGAAGATGATATGAACAAATTGGATGAAGATTAGGTAGAAAAAATGGCAAACTCAGTGTGGGAGATCTGGAAAGCACGTTGTAAGTTTGTGTTTGAGAATATCAAACCAAACCCAATACAGGTAATCAAGACCATACATCAATTGAACCTGGTGACAGGAAAGAAGATGATGAAGAAGAAAGATCCAGTTCACAGTAGCACAGTCGCAAGCAATAACTCAGTCCAAACTCGTTGGACACCACCTGACATTCCATACTTTTCAATTTGTTGTGATGCAGCTTTTAAAAACAACAGATAAGAATCACTCAGGCATTGGACTAATACTGCGTAATTTTGTGGGAAAATTCGAGCAAGAAAAGTGTGCCTATGCATACGGATACTTGAACGCGGAACATGCAGAGTGCGAGGGATTGTTTCAAGCTATGGAGTGGGCTGAAGAACTCAACTTACAATATGTAATTTTTGAGTTAGACACACAAATTGTAGTAGAGGCAGTAACTCAAGATCTGGAGAAAGCAGCTTGGGAGAACCTTTCAATTATTTTAGAGATTAGAAACAAACTTAGCAGCCATCCACTATGCAGGTGCAAGTTTATTAGAAGAAATTGTAATAAGCCAGCAGACTTTCTGGCGAAACATGCTAGAATTTTTAAAGTTTGTAAGACTTGGCAAGATTTCCCACCATCTTTCATTGCCAGTGTAATCTGGGAGGATGCATATTCTGCACCCCAGCACATTAAGCAATAAAATTTCATGGTTTGCATCAAAAAAAAAAAAAAAACTAAGTCTAATTGATTCCCTGTCATTCATCTAAAACAACAAAAGTCCAGTCAAATCTTTCTTTTGGTTAGCTGCATCAATTCATAATGAAGATCATAATAAGATAGATAGTTCCTTGTAGAAATCAAATTGTAGATTCTTAGATCGTAGCCGATCAATTAGATCTAGTAGTGACCTAATGTGAAACTCATACATAACCAATTCCAGCAAGGTAGCAATTTTTCTCATAAAGTAATAGTTGTGAAGAAGCATGTAGTTCATGCATATAGGCAATTAAATTAAAACCATTGGAAGGATCTTTATATTATTGATCATCAAGATCATGATTTGATGGCTTTCCAACTTTTCTGATATTTTGAAGTGTAATCCTAAACATATATTCCGTTAATTTTTATCTTGTGAACACAAATGGATCTTAAATCTAAGAATCTCCTAGTATTATTCATAGACAGACGATTGCAATCGGATCCAACTCATTAACTGAAAACAAAACGTAGAAATAGATGATGCGGAGAAGATTTCGGGAGGAAGATAGAGGAGAGGGAGAGAGTTAAAGAGACCGAGCAGACTTTTTCTACTTTCCCGATATATATTCATATTAAATTAAAATAAAAAAAGAGAATAAAAAATCATTGAAGATTTAGACGAATAACACTGGGAGGAATGTGCACGCGGGTTAATCAAGGGGTGCACAAAGTCGCACTCCAGAAAATACGACTTGTAAAATATAGGTATGGGTAGAAAAGACATAAAAAAAATTAGTCATCTATACCCTTTATTTTAAAGTTTTTTCTTTATCATATCATTTTCTCTCTCCTTTTTATTATCTTTTTTAAATTTAAAATTAATCGTGAGAAATGTTAACTTTCGAAATATAAATCGGATTTTAATAAAATTTATATTTTTGGAAAGGGTTCGAAAATCTCTACAAAACAAGATCCATTGTTGATATGAAATTCGAAAATAAAAATAAAATAATCTAAAACCAGTCCAAGTACACATTATGCACCCAGGTGCAACTCAGCCAAAATTAATATCTTATAAAAATATGCATTATGCACCCAGGTGCACTTTGGCCAAATTTATTTCATATAAAAATATGCATTATGCACCCAGATGCAACCTGACCATTTTTTTTTTATAAGAATATGCATTATGCACCCAGGTACAACCTGGCCAAAACCTATTTCTTACAAGAATATATGCATTATGCACTCAGGTGCAACCTAATCAAAATATTTTTCCTACAAGAATATGTATATGCATTATGCACTCGGGTGCGACCATACAAAAACCTATTTCTTGTAAGAATATGCATTATGCACTCGGGTGCATCTTATGTACTTCGTGCATAAATCTAAGTCTATCCTAGTAAATCACTAATCCTACTAATCACCTGCAATATATTATACACAACCAGTCGTGATTTCGAACAATAAATCCACCACCATTACCATAACATTGGCCATCAAAAACATCAATAAAATACAAGTATTAAGAAGAAAATAAGAGAAACAACAAAAAATTTAAAAACTGTACACATTATGCACTCGGGTGCAACCTGACCAATATATGTTTTTTCTCAGACTATGCATCATGCACTCAAGTGCATCTTGTATATCCACACTGTTTCCAAAACCCCATCCAATTCTCTACTCAAAACACATACATCCCGCTGCCAAATTTCACATCCAACAAGCACCCCTTCATGATTCAGTAAAACTTAATTGTTCCCACCCTATTTTTCGGCTTCCGCCGTCCGGAACTAGCAGTGCCAGCTGGTTATTTTCTCTACCTTTTAGTGTTTTTCCTGCTAGAATTGCCATGTCTTCACCATAAATTGCATGACTTGTTGGTCTTCCTTTTCTTGTGAACTAGGGTGTCGTCTCTCTAAAACACTGAATTGTTAGCTCGCTATTTCTTTAACTGATCTAGTTTAAAAGAAGTATTTAAAGCTTGGAGTGGAGGGTTAACGGCGGATGACGGGATAATCTCTGTTTCTCTATCTATTATTACAGAATAAACGGTTCGGTACAATTGAGAATGTAGAGGGGTAATTTAGTCTGTTTGTGTAAGAAACAGTTACACTGTTTGGGTTTCCGGCTATTAGGAAAGTACTAGATTTGTGCACGTGCTACGCACTGGGCATTTCTTTTCTTTTGATTTGATGTGCGTGGGGCTTCTCCCCGCCCCGTGGCGATGCCATTTTTTATTTGGTATGCGTAGGGCTTCGCCCCGCCTGTGGCGATGCATTTTTATTTGGTGTGCGTGGAGCTTCGCCCCGCCCCGTGGCGATGTATTATTTATTTGGTGTGGCCAGGAAAATAATATACAACATCTAAGTTAATAAAATAGAATAGTTGATGAAAACGGTATTCACAGATGAATCACACAATTTCTTAACTTTATATATCTGTTAAGTATTAGTTATTTTTTATTCTGATACGTTATGCATTCACTATTCCTTATTTAACCTCTGCGTTTTGAAATTTTACATTTCTCGATGAAATTTTACCTTCCTCGATAGTTGGTTCCAAGGTAAATATACCATACCTGTCAAGCTTGTTTTAGTTGGAGAAGTAGTTTAATTAAGTAGAAACCTCAAACTGAAGTTGTGGAAAGTATCAATGGCATGGAAAGAGTAAGATATCACGTCTCTATCATCCTACAGTCTTCTATCATCCTACGGTCTTGAAGAAGTAATAGTCATACTGCCACGCGATATACTTATCTAAAGACTTAAAGGCCTAGACAAATAAAGCTTCCACATTGAACGGTGAGGAAACCCTCGCTTCCTATTGGCTGAAATCGGTCCTTTTTGAGTTTTGTGAAACGAGCGTTTTAGTGAGGACATTTGGCAATGTATGATTGGTTTAAAAAGAATAGAAAAAAGGTTAAAAAAAGGAAACCAAATTCGATTTAGAATTCATGACGTGCCAATATTTAGGTGAGAACACTTGGCAACATATGATTGGTTTAAAAAATACATATTTAAAAGGAAAACCTAACTTACCGTGTTTGGAATTTTATGAAAGTCCAAATTCAATTTGGAAATTGAGTAACTATTATATTAGAACTTCCCCCCCCCCCCCCCAAATTAATATATAAAGGAGAAAAAAAATCCACATATTTTCCGTGAAGATAAAAGGAAAAAATAAATAAAATCTACAAATATTCTCCACCTATTTACTGTATTTGCCCCGCCACATCAAATCCAAAATATATTGCCACGGGGAGGGGCGAAGCCTCTACACATCAAATCAAAAATGCTTCGCCCCGTGCACACCAAATCAAAAATACATTGCCACGGGGCGGGGTGAAGCCCCGCGCTCACCAAATTAAAAGGAAAAAATAAATAAAATCTGCACATATTCTCCACCTATTTAATGTATTTGCCCCGCCACACCAAATCAAAAATACATCGTCATGGGGGCAGGGCGAAACCCTGTGCACACCAAATCAAAAATGCATCGCCACGGGCACCCCGTGCACACCAAATCTAAAATGCATTATTTCCAAGGGGCGGGTCGAAGCCCCGCGCACACGAAGTTAAAAGAAAAAATATGTCCGGTGCGTAGCACGAGCAAAAATCTAGTAATAACTTGATGACAGCGACAATGAGCTATATATATATATTTTATTTTTATTTTTTTGTGTGGCTTTCTTTTGTCTTCTTTCTATCTTTTTTGTGGACATAAGATGAATCACTCGGTTTCCTTTTAGAATACAATTTCCATACTAACAAAGTTTCCTTAATTCAACCGGAAACAAAGAATTATAGAATTTGAATGATACATGATTTTTCTCTCTCAAAAGTTTAACGGAGGTATTGTCCACCTGTAACAGTGTTACTAACGTATAATTAAGTATTTGGTGTAAAGCGGTGTCAAGAATTATTTAGATTAAAACTCTAATAGAAGTGTTGTCCACCTATTTTTTGGTTGACACCGTTACTAACTAACCGTTCAATACTTGATGTAAACAAAATGTAAACTAATTTTAAATATTCCAACCAATAGAGTTATGCCAAGTGTCCTCACCGTAACTTCTACATTAGAAAAGGTCTATCTCGTCCAATAAAAAAAGAGGGTTTCATTACCGCTCAATATGAGAGCTTATTTTGTCAAGCCCCTTTAAGCAGGAAGATATTTAAGATATTTGGACATTAGAAAGGGAGAGGAGATGTCCAACTTTACTTTTATTTGTTTTATACACCCAAGAATTCCAAAGGTTAATTGACTAATAAAATGATTTAATTTATTCCGCCTTCAATTTCATCCATAGATCGAGCATGACACCTGATTTGGTGAATATTCTTTCAAATCCCAATACTTCAAAGCTGAACTGCTGCTTTACAGCTTTATCGGGAGCGTGCAACCGTGCAGGGATGTGTACTATACTATAGGAGGGCAGTCTGATTCAGGGGTGGGCTTTTCAATACTCTGCAATAAACAATACAGACGAATTTGTCATCAAAAGAATTTGGTCAACCAAGATTGAAAAATCTAGTCGTGAACAAAATAAAAATCGGTCCACCTTATAGTAGACATCCTTTTCTTGGCAATTCTCTCTATGATTCCGGTTTTGGAGTTTGAACTCAGCTTGCTTGTGGACTTTAGAGGTAAGAATATGGAGCCAAGACTTAGTCAAGTAGGACTTTCTTGTTGACATTACTCATAAGTGGTGTCCAATTTACGTTAGACTTTCTTGCCTTGCAAAGTCGTAAGGTTCTTTCGACTTGGTCAATCTCATAGGATCGATGGCCATTCTGAAAATTAATTCTCAATCTCAAATATTTTAAGCCATGCTATAGAAAGATAACTTAGTTTTATTTATTGTTCGAATGACGATTACGTACTTTCTCATTTTATATGTTCTTATTTTTGTTTGGTTTAACACTCAGAGTCTCCGGACTATACTATTCGTTATCAATTTTCTCAACAATCTGATATATTTTTTCTTTATCTATCGACCAAAAATAATCAATTACCCAACAACATCAAATAATTCAATGGCCAACCTTTTTTCTTGGCTGGTTCTAAAAATTGAGAAAGTGAAATTTATTTTTGTTCCTATCAGTAAGTGCTCAAGTCCAACTAACGACCCCATACAGAAAGCCTTTGACCAGAAACTGTAGCTCTTAAAGGCCTATTGGAGCAAAATTTACTTCGCCCCACATATCATTTCGAAAATGACTAATTCACTTGGTAAGTTTTTGTTTCGGAGATAAATCACTGTTTTACAATCAATTTAAAACCACACCATGAAAAGATACTCCAACAATGGGTGTTGAATTACCAAATAGTATCATAAAGTGCTCGTATATGCACGTCTCAAATCCATATACAGTTCTTTGATTGTGTGAACCTTTTTGAATCAATTTTCAACTTGTCAAATGAAAGTCTTGCGATTAGCTTTATGGAACAAAAAAAAGATTTTCTTTGAAAAATATTGAAACTTTAAGTAAAGCCATGGCTCTTTTTGAATCTCCAAGCAGATTCAATTAACCCGCCTAACTTTGAAAAAGATGGGTCACTTGTTTTTTTTAACTTTAGTTTGTTCTAGACCCTTCTTAGACGTTTTGGGCGTCTCATAAGACTAGTCATGTTGTTGCCGTGAAAGACACGCATCTCATTCATCAACACTGACTTGTACAAGTCAATAAGTCAAGAAGTCAAGAAGTCAAGTTTCATTTATCAAACTATCTATTCATAGGATTTTTCTAAGGTTGGTGTTCCAACTTCCAACACGCATTTGATTTAATTACGCATGAAGACGGAAGAAATGCGTTCATTTTCAGCTTCCAAGTGGCAGCTCTTGAGTGATTGATAACCGTACAAATGGAGACCTAGTTGTTGACGATGATTTTATTAGGATCCATATATTCTTGGCACATGCATAAGAACTAGCTAGTCTAGTAGTGACTGTGTAAGTCATGAATACAAAGAAGCATAATACTAAGGAGATCTGGGGGTGCTTGCAAGGAGTTTCAATAAATTTGAATGTTTTTGGGTAAAAGAATCTTGCTTGCACTCACCATGTTGGAAAACGAGGAGGAGCAAGGTAGAAGCACGAAGCTGCATGTCTAGTGCAGGTAATCTGTGCTGCAATACTCCGCAGTCTCTACGCTACCACTTAAATATGTACGTAGAAGAGGTACCTAAAGGTGATTGTGAATTTTTTCCTTTTTGATAGGTGAAGGATATTGGTTGCGACGCTACATGGTTGTCCGTTCGAGACCTTCTTGGCAACTTGTCTCTTATTACATGGCAAGGTTGCAGCTCAATCATGGCTTTGTTTCTTTTTCTTATGTGAGTATTCACTGGGCTAGGCCCCTATTACTTTTTTTTTTAATGGAAAAAGGAATTTTATGAACTAGCAAATGCAATACATAAGATTTACAATTTCGTTTTTATCAAAGATATTAGAAAAAAAATGCTAGTTTCCTGAATTTTCTGTTGCAATTTGGTAGATATATGCTGAAGGTTTTTAATCCTTGTTTCTTTAGCTAGGTAGTCAGCAGCAGAGTTGAACTTCTGTATAATAAACTTTACCTGAGCCTGAGCAAGATCTTTCAACATTACCTTGGATTCCTGCAAAGTGTTTTCTGCTGGCCAGGAGAAGTTTGTGCTTACCGATTTTATATTATCTACTAGCGTCTTGCAATCGGATACTATTGAAACACTTGATAGAATATTTTCTCTTAGCCAAGTGACAGCTTTTAACAAAGCTATCGATTCCGCATGGAAAGCCGATGAAGCCTTCTCTGAACCAGCTGAAATGTGCATAAAAGACTCTTGGTCCACCGAGTAAAGAATAAAGGCATATCCCATCGAAAGGTCTTCCTTTTTAAAGGAAGCATCTGAAAATATAATCCAATCTGTTTTAAAATCTGACCAGCTATAATTGCTCATCTTCTCTTTTTGATTAGTAATTCCTTTTTGAATTGTTTTTGAAGGAATAGAATTTAGGAATCTGTTTATCTGGTCGATCAGTTTAACTGGGTCAGGAGAAATTTTCTCGAAGACTACCGAGCATCTGTACTTCCAGATGAACCAAAGGATGGTAGCTATCTTTTCCACAAGGTTGAGAGAGTCTTTTTCCGAGATCCACCTTTTTATCCAGTGGTGCATCATGTCTGTGCTTCCTGTTGAATTAATCCCGTCAAGCGAAAATCCAAACCAGATAGCTCTGGCGAAGGGACATTCACGAAATAGATGATTGTCCGTTTCATGAACTTGTGCATCGTACATCTGACAATGTGGATCAATATATGTGTTATGGGATCCAAGTCTCGCAGAGGTAGGCAGAGCTTTTTGAATTAATTTCCAGAAAAATAATTTGATTCTTGGAATCGCCTTCATTTGGCAAAAAAATTCCCAAGGGAAGTCTGTTGGGGTATTGATATCTTGAACTTGATTGATTAGGAAGTTATAGATGTTTTTGGCTGAGAAATTTCCAGAGTGATGATGTCTCCATCTCATTTTGTCTTGTTCCTGTATCCTTGGAGTTATGGCTTGTATTTTTCTTCTGTCTTCTGGGTTGAAGAATTGTTCAGTTTCTCCAGGTCCCATTTATTTTCTTCCGTTATTAACTCTTGAACCATTTTTGGAACCTGTTCTTGGGTGTTGATTGGTTGGGTTATTATTTCCTCATTTGGAATCCACCTGTCTTCCCATATTTTTGCAGATTTACCATCTTTAACTTGCCAGACAAAATTTCCTTTAATAAGGTCTAATCCTTTCTGTATGCTTGTCCAGATCCATAATAAATTTGAGGTTTTAGAGGCTTTTAGTGGGTGAACATTTGAAAAGTATTTTGCTTTATGGAGTTTGACCCATAATTGATCTTGATCTGAGATAAGACGACTAGCAAGTTTGGTGAGGAGAGAAATGTTAAACTTGTGGGTTTTTTTTTATCCCTAGCCCACCTTGCGAGATGGGCTTACATATGTTGGCCCAAGCTCTAATGAATCCTCCCTATCTTTTTTCCCTTTTTTTTTCCACCAGAAATTCCTCTGAATTCGATCCATTTGATCTAGGGTATCCTTTAGAAGAGCAATCACTTGCATTTGATAGGTTGGGAAAGCTTGTAAGATAGATTTTATTAAGACGGTCCTTCCTGCTTGAGAAAGGAGTTTCGATTTCCAACCTTGCAGAGTAGAATAATATTTTTGGAGAAGCGGCTCAAAATTTGCCTTTCTATTTTTATCGAAAAACAGGGGAGTACCGAGGTATCTGTCATTTTTAGTCATAAAGGGGACTTTTAGGATTTTCGCAATGATTTTTCCATGTTTGGGGTGTAGACGAGGACTAAAATAGACACTGGATTTTTCGAGGTTAATCATTTTGTTAGAGCACTGCTCAGTCGAACTTGCAAGCGTTGCTATCTCAAGCTTGTTTGTCAAGTTTAGTTGCTAAAACTATAAGTCTTGATTTCTAGTCTACTTATAGCTAAGTCTCGGACTAGGATAGTAAGTGTAGTTGATCTCTAGACTCCACGGCGTTCATCATGCAAAGACGAAGAACTGCTCAAGGAACTTGTGGAACTTCATCGAAAAAAAGGTATGTGGAGACTTGAACTTATCTATCACTCAAAAGTCTATCTATTTTATCTCCTATTTTGAGACAAAAGTCGTATTGCTATATAGACTTCGATTATACACATTTTCTATTTCGAGCCGAGTTTATCTTGCTTATCTATTTCTCGAATTATATGTTGGTAAGCTTTCGCTTTGGCCAAGTTCATCTTTACTCGTGACGATAGTCATGTTGATTATTTCAATAACTTGAAAATCGCTTTGATGAAAAATAGTTTGTGAATAACAACTATATAACATCCTCTAAGAAAGCTTCAATGGTTGAAATGAGAGTTTAGAACATGTAACCATCTTTGGATATAAACATAGTGTGTTTTCACATTTGTGTAAAAGTCCAAAACCAGGAACCCAAAGTATGCGTACCCGTATGCGTACTGGCGGTTGTTGGAAATCCGGGTAAGTATGCGTACCTGTACGCATACTAGCGGAAAGTTCACGTCCGTGAATTTCTGCCGGAGTTTGAAAGTGAAAAACAAACTCATCCGGTTACTTAAGTACGCGTACCTAGTCGCATACTTAGGTAGGTTACTTTCTAAAATCGGTTTGTTCATGAACTAAAACTTTTATAAAATAAGGAATGCAATCTTTGCAAACTGTGGCTATAATGTTCATGAATTTATTCGAGTGAATCAAAATCGATTTTGCTTCAATTGTGTCTTGTATACTTCTATGAGATCTAAGCAATTGAACAACTCTCTAACTAGTTCATTTGAGTCACTTGAACTAGTTATGGTGAAGATGAATAAGGTTGATATGAAAGTACTCATATGGCTAACCATTGGTTAACTATTGTTGAACCAACTAAGTGTACATGTTTAGGTACAGTTACCCAAACCTAAATGAACGTGCATTTCATTTGTGTATAACAAGCTAAGTTTGATCTAACGGTTGAAAGATATTAGCTTGAATCTAATCAGGTTTTCATCTAACGGTGAATATTGAATGCTTTGTTACCAAGGTAACTTAGATTGGAAACCCTGATTTGGAGACTATATAAAGGAGAACTCTAGCAACTGGGAAACCTAATCCCCACATCTCCTGTGTGATACTAGTTGAATAAACTAGAGTCGATTCTCTTTTAACCTTAGGTTTCTCTCGAGACCCTGTAGGTTAACGACTTAAAGACTTCATTGGGATTTTGAAGCCAGACCCAACTATTTTCTCTGTAGTTGCGTGATCTGATCTTGCTGTTTCTATCGTGATTGAGTGCAATCGTAAGATTGGCTTGAGATTTATATCTCCGATAGGCAAGATAGAAAAGTAGTCACAAACATCTTCGTCTCATCGTTTGTGATTCCACAATATCTTGTTTCGCTAGCTAGTCGATAAGATTATTGTGAGGTGATCGATAATTCTAGGATGTTCTTCGGGAATATAAGTATGGGTTATCTATTGGTTCATGTTCACCTTGATTTATCAAAAGACGTAACAAAACTCATAGGTATTTCCGTGGGAGACAGATTTATCTATTCCTGTAGACTTTTCCGTGTGAGACAGATTTGTTTATTAAAATCTTCGACTTTGGGTCGTAGCAACTCTTAGTTTTTGGTGAGATAATCTAAGGGAATCAAGTGCGTAGTATCCTGCTGGGATCAGAGATGTAAGGAGTGCAACTGTACCTTGAATCAGTGTGAGATTGATTGGGGTTTAACTACAGTCCAGACCGAAGTTAGTTTGTAGTAGGCTAGTGTCTGTAGCGGCTTAATATAGTATGGTGTTCAAATATGGACTAGGTCCCGGGGTTTTTCAGCATTTACGGTTTCCTCGTTAACAAAACTTCTGGTGTTTGTGTTATTTCTTTTTCGCATTATATTTTGTTATATAATTGAAATATCACAGGTTGTGCATTGAATCGATCAATTGGTAAATCCAACCTTCGGTTGTTGGTTGAAATTGATCGATCCTTGAGCACTGGTCTTTGGTACCGTTCAAGTTATTTCTCTTGTATCCAATCTTGCTCGCAAATTCCTATTTGTTTTAGTGTGGATTGAATCGATAAATTGAGATATAACTCCTTGATATACTTTTCTTAAGATTGAGTCTGACTGTCTAGTTGATTATCTTAAAAGTATATTGGAGTTAGTCCATACAGTTTGCTAAGCGAAATATTGGGTGTGGTTATTATACCCCCGCTTTTTCACATTTGACCGGTCATATTTTTTACCTCTCCTTAATCATCCCTTGTGAAGAGGAAGCAGTCATCTGCGAAGAAAAGATGGGAGATGTTTAGCGCGTTTTTGTTGATTTTGAAACCCGAAATCTTCCTATCCACTGTCTCCTTGTCAAGGAGTCTGGATAAGATTTCCATGCATATGAGGATAAGATAAGGGGAGAGGGGGTCGCCTTGTCTTAAGCCTCTCGAGGTATTGAATTTTGGATCGGGTGAGCCGTTAAGGAGGTTGTAGAAATGCACTGCCAAATGAGGTTTATCCATTTTTCATTAAACCCAAAACTGATGAGGTTTTTTTAATGAAAGACCACTCCACTCTGTCGAAAGTCTTAGAGAGATTTAATTTGAGCGCTAGATGTCCTTTTTTATTTTTTTAGAGGTTTTCATAGAGTGGATAAGTTCATGAGCTATTATGATGTTATCTATAATCTGTCTCCCTGGTTGAAAGGCAGATTGATTTGGGGAAATTAATTTGTTGAGAATGGGTTTCAATCTGTTCGCCAGGATTTTTGAGATTAATTTGTAGATCGTATTGCTTAGGCTAATGGGCCTGCAATCACTCGGAGTTTGAGGGGTTGATAATTTCGGTATGAGGGTGATAATAAAGGAATAATGAGAATACCTGTTTTAAAAAAATCATGTATTGTGCTAATAATGTCAGTCCCAATTTTTTCCCAATCGGCTTTGAAGAATCCTGGTTGGTATCTGTCAGGATCCGGAGCGCCCCATTGGTTCATATTAGATAGGGTAAGCCATATTTCCTCTTTTGTGTGGATTTGAATAAGAGTATGATTTTCTTCTTCAGAAATACAAGGATCAATGATGGTGGATAAATTAAAGCAGTGATTGCTGTTCTGGAAAGTTCCAATTTGGGTAAAATGATTAACTAAGAGAGAGTTAATTTGATCCCTATCAGACAGCCAGAGCCCAGAAGGTTCTCTAAGAGAGTTGATGAAATTTATTCCTTTTCTATTAGTAGAAGTAGCGTGGAAATATTATGTGTTTTGGTCATATTCTTTGAAAAATTTATCTCTAGAGAGTTGGTGATAGAAATCATTTTTAATTTCATACCACTTTCTTAATTCTGCTTGAAGGTTTTTCAACTTTTCTATGTTATTGGAAATGTTTCCAGATCTATGAATGTTATCGATTTTATCATTTAGATTCTTGATGTTTTTATGAATGTTACAAAAAATTTATGAATTCCAATGAGCAAGGTCCGAAGATAGAAGTTGAAGTTTCGAGGCAAGGTTTTTGTTAGTTTAGGAACTAGAGTGTAGGTCTCAGGATGCTTTTACTACTTAGGGTAGCGTTTGGTGGGATAACCACGAAGTAATACATCTAAAAGGTTTATGATCCTTGAATTTCTCAGGGTTTTAATCTAACAGAATTGGGGTATGATCTGACCCCACTCCAGGTAAGTGAGTTACCTTGGAATTCGGAAGTTCTGAGACCAGAGATAAGAGGTCAGCGCTCTGTCAATTCTTTCACTTATATTCGCCTCGCCTTTTATGTTGTTTGACCATGTGAACAGAGCACCATCATATCCGGCGTCTTGTAGACCCAAAGAGGTAATCGTTTGAAGGATGGATTTACTGCCCGAGCTTGCTTTGTTTCCCCCTTGCTTTTCATCTGGGTCTAGAATGACGTTTAAGTCCCCTATCAGTATCCACGGTTTGTTCACTTGTTGTGCTATGTCGGGGATATAAGTCCATTGTTCTATTTTGTCATCTACATCAATGGATCCATAGATACATGTGATTAGGACCTCCACTTCTCGGACTGTTGATTCAAAATGACAGAAATTAAATCTTGACGATATTAGCTTCATATTGATATTGTTGTGCCAGGCTATTGCTAAACCTTTGGCTATTCCCACGGATGGTACAATGAACCAGTCATGAAAACTAGATTTCTTAAAGAAAAGGTTAATCCGAGACAATGGGGATTTTGTCTCAGCTAAGAAGACAATGTTAGAGCATAGCTCGGTTGAACCCACCAAGCGTTGTTATGTCAAGTTTGGTTGTCATATTTTAGTGAATCAAAACTCATTTAAAGAGTCGCTTGATTATATACTAGAGTCAACTTCGTAAGGTTAGCTTGAAAGTATTAGGATACGAGACTTACATGTATTAAATGAAGACTTGAAGAATGTGAAGAAGTATGGAGCTACAACGACAACATCATCCTTCCTCTTGAGGTTAGTAATATTTGACTTGAACTGTTTCATTCCCTAACGTATCTTTCAAGTCGTGCATATTGAAAACATAACTGCGAAGATGTGTATGATACTCTAGTTAGACATAGTATTAGGAATACAATGCGAGGTTTATAGCTTAACTATTAAACTTTGTATATGAGACATCGACATAATCGTATGAATGCTATTGTGATTATGTATGGGTATGAGTGAAGATTTCATCCTAGGAAAAAATGTTTTACATTCGTTTAAAGGAAGTAAGTTCATAAACTCATTTTGTGAATCGAAAGGGAAATCGCCAGGCTTATTGGTATTGTTATTCATTGCAAATCTATTTTGAATTACCAATATGTGTGTTTAGTATAACCGCTCATAAAATTGTTTATGTATCTTGGTAAAACTATTCACAAGGCCTGACTTATGTATTGGTATGACTTTTATTAGTGAAACCGATCTTAAGTAATCACTCAAGATGGTATGATCGATGCCTTGTAAATAACAACTTTTATCTAGTCATTGGGGAACCGATCCTAGTAAGAGGTGCAACAAATTTGCAAGAGGGAATCGATCCTTGTAAGAGGTGCAACACGTTTTTAGTAGATGGGGGAACCGATCCTATGAAAATGTGCAACAAGTTTGTAGTTTTGGGAGAACCGATCCTATGGACATGTGCAACCGAATACAGGTAGTTACCATAAGTTGTGGGGAACCGATCCTAGTACCTAGTCAACCGAATTTTGACTATGCACAGTACTCACATGGAGGTAGAACCGAACCTGTTTTGGTAGAATCGAGAAACCCATAATTGGTGATTTGATAGGATAATCAATCACATAGTTCTTGGAATTCAGACGAACCAATTCTAAACTTGTTTGGAAGTGTGGCAAATCGTTTCCAAGATTGTAAGTATGAAAAAGGACTTGCAAAGTAAAAGATGTCGACATACTTTGAATGTGTGCAGTAACTATTATCATTCATTGTTCAAAGATATTCCTTAATATCTAAAGGAGAATCCCAGGATCGAAATAAATTGAGAATCTTTTATTTAAGGTTTCTTAGTTTTTATATGCTATTTAATCTCCAGCAATTAAATGCATATCTTTAGAAAATAATAATTAGTAATGTGAATTAACTGATTATAAATTTTTCTATTGGGATTTTGGTCAATATTTGGACAGTGAATTTCCAGGAGTTATGAAAAACGATTTTGTGTTTATTGCATATCTTTGAGAATATTCAGTTTTGGAAATTCCTTGGTGTCCAAACTTCCTTGTTTATAAATACTTAAGTTTGCATTCCTAGCAAACTAATCCTCAGAGCCAGCAAAACTACCTAAGTTGTGTTGTTACTAGTGGAGCCACCTATTCGGAGAGGAAAGTAACCTAATTAGGAGAAATCTCTTACGACCGCTCAGTTTAAAGACTTCTTTGGGATTGAGAAGCTCTATTAGTACCATTGGTGGGAAACTAGATAATTACAGTTTATTTTAGTTTTCGATTGATTTAATTGACTAATGGTGGTTGAACTTTGATTGCACCTAGTTTGTTTATGCTTGAGAATCTTCTCTTCTGATATAAGATTCACTCAAACTAGATCGAAGTTTCGACGGGGATCTTTAGACTTTTTGTAGATCTAAAGACGTCTTGTGATAATCCAACGTTAACAAACTCCGTTCTGTGTGTGATTGTTCACAAGAGATTCAAGTTGATTGTGTGCAGGTGCTGATTGAAGATTAAAGAAGATTTGAAGACAAGAAGACTTTTTGGGTTCATAATATTTTGTGTGCACAATACTTGTTTCGGCTGGAAAGGGATTTAACTATAATCGATTTATCCTTGTGATAGATTAGATTGTTTAGTTGAGTAGATCGGCATCAATACACTTCTTTGTGATTAATAGTATTGATTGCATAATTTAACAATTACTTTGGTAGTTGTTGAGAGATTGATCTAAGGACCCGACAAAGGAGTTTATTGGTTAAACGGAAGAGCCTTTGTCAAAATCTATCACTTTGTTTGAAAAGAGTTGTTACTGAACAGATTTGTTGTTCCTTTACTGTTTGGAATACGAACCAAAGGAATTGTTCCAAGTGCGTGACTTACTGCAAGTTGGAGGCGCAGGGATACTGAGGAAACTAGGTGAACTATAGGTTCAGTTGCTTGGTCTCAACTATACGAAGTTGGTTTGATTTTGTATAGAGGCTTAATTCTGAGAGTATTCAATTCTGGACTAGGTCCCGGGATTTTTCTTCATTTGCGGTTTCCTCGTTAACAAAATCTTGCTGTGTCATTTACTTTTATTTTCCGCAATTATAATTGTGTTTATTATAATTTAAAGTAAATTGCATAAACGTTAATTCCTATTTTACTTGATAGACAATCCCTAGAGTTTGGTTAAGTCCGAACCTATTATCAAGTAAACATACTTCGTTGTTGTATTGTCTCGATCTCGTATCCATAGACGATCAAAGGAAGTGTGAACCGATTAGTGTATTGTTTCGAATTAGTCCATTGACAATCACTTTCGGAAAAGGACTTATAGGTGGAAAAGTTTTAGATTGAGGTATATTTGGTTACCCTCGTCTTTTCAAACAACGTCAGGGTTGTAGTACTAACAAATGTAATTGAAATGGTCCTTTGTAAGTGGGTTGCCAATACCCTGAACATTCCATGAAAGCAGCTTTATGAAACCTAGATTTATTGAGAGAGAGTTTTCAATAGAAATTACACACATGACTTAGGGTATGACTCTGGAGAATAGGAGACAACTGTTGTAATACAAGGACAGTGATTAAGCAAGTGAATATACTTAAAAAGGAACTCAGTGCAGGGTTTACTAAATACTAAGGGCTTGGACTTGTAAAAGAGTCCAAAAACAAATGGTAGAGCAGCTAGAATAATAAGCCAAACCAGCAGGGTATAGAGAAGGACAGTATAGAAATATGCAACTAAAGGAATGAGCAGGAAAGAAAATGATTACAATAGAAAATGATAATTCAAACAAAATTTAAAAGGCCAGGGGGAGATTAATGGTGAGAGTAGGCACAGATCAAAGGAGAGTGTGTGTTGTTAAGTATTACAGACAAGACTGTGCAAGAATTTAATCAAAACTGAGATAAGAGGCAAGAAAATAAATTGCACAAGATGTTAAATGATCTATCAAAAGATAAAAGGAAGATACATGGAAGGTATAATCTGAACTAGAAATGGAAACCAGTCAGCTACAGAATATAACAGTAAGCAAGGCTAGCTATTTATACAGGGAATAAGATGATTACAATGCAGACAAGATATGCGAGATAAACAAAGGCCGAAAGCTGGAAATTAAGCAGAAATAACTATAGTACTAAAGTAAAATGCAGAAACTAGAAAGCTATATAGGCTAAGCAAGCAAAAAATAAAATAAAATAAAGAGAGCCATATGCTCCGATGGTAGCCTTCACATGTTCCACAAAAGTTTCTGTAATTTCTGGGGGCCAGGGTGACTAAAAGTCATTATTTGCAACTTCCTTTCCCTTGGCTTTGGGGTCCTTGGCAGCACTGTTTGAAGTTGAAGCTTCTTCTTCGTACTACTAGTGAGGGAAGGCATTGACAATTATCTGATCCTCAATTACATGAATGTCTTTCTCAACAGCTGGCAATTGGTTGTTTGGTGTGCTGTTCAGGTCCAAATCAGAAAGTTCTGTAATTCTTGGCTTCTTGGCAGCAAATGGCAAATCCCAGTGAAAGTAAGATTGCATTAGGTTCCAGTTCCTGAGATAAGCTGTTCCATTTGCAGGTAACTGAATACAAGATCCCTCTTCCCCTCCAAGTACCAGCCTCTGCATTCATCATTTGACCCGGCCTGTCCCTCTTGTGTACCACTTTCCACATATAAGTATCAGAAAACAGACCCATGTTTGGATGGTATGGAGAAGCAGCAACATTAAGATTACTTGCAGATGCTAGTGAAGTGGTGCTATGTCCATGCAATTCATTACTATCCTGATTAACAGACTCAGTATCAAGCTGTTTTAAGTATTCAGTGCATGTTACCTCAGAAGCATCTTGCTCTGATTCAGTATCAGCTAGACTATCTTCTGAGAATTGCATGTCCTGCTGCACCATGGCTGGTTTAGGTTCTTGTTGTTGAGCATCTGCCAATTGAGCATCTATTTGTTGCATGGCAGCTAAAATTGCATCTGCAGCAGCTTTTTGTTCCTCAGCTTGTTGTTGAGAAAATGCAAACTGACCACAACTTTCAATCTTGTGCCCAATTAAATTACAGAACCCACAAAAGTTATTGGGAAAATGGTGAAACTGAAAGATAATATCATTGGTAAAACCTAGTTCATTTTCTGCTCTAACACTGAAGATCAGTCTTACAGTAATAGAGAATCTTCCATTGGCTTTTCTGACTGGATAGGAGAATGATGAGATTTCTCCCATACAGGATACATATCTCCTAAGGTTATCAATATTGACTTGTGCTGGTGTTAAGTTATGGATGGTGATGAAGAACGTCTCTTCAGAATAAGTCACCATAAACTACTCTAGTAGCAACATTAAGGACTCTATAGATCTCCTCTTCCCTTTCAAATCTGACTAGAAAGACCCACTCACTAACCATTTTCACTGATAGACCACCTTGAATCCTCCACTGAAATAACAAAGCATTTCTGACATTCCAGCTGTTTCTAGCAACTGGTTCAGCGAACCTTCCTAACAGGCAGCTGATAGACGCATTTATGTGTCTATTTACATCTCTATTGTATATATTATTAGTACCCATTTTTGTACTTATTATG
>JAJJMB010004025.1:4133329-4205660 GCA_023531105.1 Papaver atlanticum
TTTCTCTAATTTTGCAATTTATAATTCACTCAAATTACTGCTTTGCAGAATTTTAATTATTTGCATAATTTTTCCTAATTAGTTGTGATTCAATTAGATAGGTTATGTTTTGGTTAGATAATCTATGCTTAAGGGATACAATTAATGTTTGAGAATATGCTTGATAATTTGTGAATTAAGAAAAAGAGATTTTAAAAATAATTAGAGTTTTGGAATTTTTATCATCATTTATTCATGTGTAATAGTGGAATCTAGTGTCTTGGTTATTTTCACTCTAAAAATTAAATCCTTAGTCCCAGTACCTCTTGCACCAATTGTAATATTATTGTATATTTTTATTAATTTTAAAAAACTCGAATCTTCACAAATCTGAACGAACCCATTCTTACCACTATCTAAAATTACATCAGCAGCGTGTCCAAAGGTCTTCATTGTTTTGAAATCTAGCAGGAATGATTTCATCAATGTTGAACTGCCTACCACTACTCAGGTTCAAGGAGAGTTCGAGTTGACTTGTTAACTAGGAAACATCACCATGCCAAGCAGCAAACATGGTGATATACTGGCACAGCTTAAAAGCTACTACTAATTGAAGGGTATTGGGAACAGATGGTAGAAAAGGTACTGGATAGAAATATTTTTAGAGAAGGAGATACATAACAGGTGAATGAACTTTCTCAGTTTAAAGTGCTTAAATAGGTATGAATTAGGGTTTGAGAAAAGGTGGTAAGCTCACAGAAATTGGATTAAAAATTGCTTAATCAAAACTTCAGCACCAAGAATATAGATAGATTCCATTGGGTGAAATTAGGGTTCAATAGAAAGGTCTCCAAGTGTAGGAGATGGAGAACAAATCTTACAAATGGCAAGATTACAATTAAAAATTGAAGAGAAGCCTCTAAATTTCTAGCTTATAGATCCCGCGTGATTAAGAGGAGAAATCGAGAGGGTTTTAATATAATCATTACCTGACAGCAAGGGATAAATTCAGACGCAAGCGTGTAGGAAAGATTGTTGCAGTAAGATTTCTGACAGCCACCACTGAAATTGTTCTTCGAATAAACAAATCAGCCTCGACCCCATTGATACCCGGCCCTTAAGTTTCAGAAACTATGTGGATTACCATGGCTATTACTTGAGGAAACCAGAAGAAAAAGGGATGAAACTCGAAAAAAAACGGGTTTGACGTGGGAAAGCGAAAAACGGGTTTTTGGATACTACATGACTATTACTTGTGTTGATTTGATCATAAAAAGTTGGAGTTTAGTTATGGTTGGAAAGTTCTTTAGCAAATCATGCCAGCGCCAATTTGATAAACAATTCTAGAACAGGAATATGAAGGACTTGAGTTTTTACTGATATTTCGATTTGCCAAGACAAGAACATTCAACCTTTTTTTTGGCATGAGTGATATGTGCTAGTGGGGACGAGTCTTGCCAAGATCTCTATACGGATGGATGTTGATTTGAGGACCGACTGTAAATAACTTTTGATTTGGTTCACTTAAATTGGGGATAAATTTGTGCAAGCATCACCACTTCTCATTTGGGTGCACTTCAATTGAGTGCCACACATCATTTTGTTGTGAAAGCTCAAGGTTTTCTCTAGTGCAGTAACAAGGATACCATTATTGTATTCATCAGATTCTTTGCTATGGTTTATTTTCTAATAAATTTCTACATTTTTCTATGATTGCCGATGTGTAAACGACGATTACTAGTCATTAAAATAGTACCACAGATGATATCAGTGGACAGTGGATCATCCGGCTACGCGTGAGCTTCAAGGACATTTGACATACGTGTGATATCCCTGTTGCAACTGTAACAATAAAATACTAGAAAAAATGTTAGAAATAAATTTTTGGAAAGCCTAAATAAACACTCAATGGACAACAAACAGAGGACAGAGTCACTTGATCATCAAGCTGTCCTTAACACGATAGTTTACCGGTATGCCTCAAGAATGAGTGATGCTTATACCCTTTGGTCAAGTCGTATCCAGGATAAAACTGCCCGTTGCAAATACTGTTAGCACTACAGTATTTGCCCACTCTTACGAACTCAACAGCAATGGCACAAAAAGAAAGAAAAAACCACACAGAGGGAGAGAGACGAAAAGAAGAAGGATAGTAGCTTCTTCTGGACACAAATTGAAATGAGAATTTCATGTTTCTTTTATAGCAGAAATGAGAGAGGTGCGATAAATGCAATTGATGGAGAATCAATTCCTTGCGCCATGCAAGGCCATAAGAATAAAACGGACAGAAAACAGCTAAGGCATTAACTCGAAATTATATCAATATATTTTGAATTCTGGAAAGAAATCAATGTCGAAAATATGTCATCATAATTTAAACTTGGCAACAAAATAATGTTGCACGGGTCAGACGCCCCAAAACATGCACAACATTATGACAAAATTATTTTTGAATTTCAAAACGTTTTAGGAAATAACTCAAAAGAATTATGTCCAAAAAGATAAATTTTGGTTGATAAGCCCGAGCCCGAGCCCTAAGCTCAAGCCTTAGTGAAAACAAAAATATTTTGCCAACATTGTTTTACTAACGATCCATAATAGAATAGTTATATAGTGGATCTCCTCTTTAGTTATACCCAATGTGGGACTAAAGGTCCTATTTCATTCACTCATAGGAAAATGAGTAAGTGCTCTTAGAGACCCAAAGGTCCTAAGTTCCATTCCCACCAAGAATATAAAACCAAAACAATAAAACCCCAAAGATCCTAAGTTCCATTCCCACCAAAACTATAAAACCAAAACAATAAAACTCATTTTCTCCAACAATTCTTATCGGCAATAAGGTCTAACAGACGTTTTCAAAATGGATCATACCTATTGAAAAGCATTTTTCTCCCGCAGTCCCAAAATCTATAACCAAATCTATAAGGCAAACTCTATTCTGGCTGAAATAATTGGTCCTTTGTCTTTTGGGCTTCAGAATTCAGATAGGATTGTTGCAAATTCCAAAATTTTCTATTTTACTGTCTAACGTTTTTGAGGTAAAACTGTGGGGTAAAAGCTTGTGTGGTACAAGAGTAACAAAAACTACAGTGGGAGATGAAATGTGCGAGCCTGCAGGATCAAGTGTACTGAGGTCGCCAAGAACAAAAATTAGTAATCCCAAGCAAGAAAAATACAAACATGCGTACATGAAAATTGAGCGAGGATATATCATGACATCCAACCTATATATAAGCTCACAAAATGGAAAAGAGAAAAAGAAATCAGCATAAGAAGACCGAAATTACCTTTTACAAAACGAAGCCATATGCCGTGACATTTAGTGTTTCTTTTTCTCTTTGATACATAGAAGAGTTCAAACTAAAATACAATTGTCTTTTGCAACACACTCACTAATAACCACCCACGAAATCCATTTTACTCTATGTGGGGTAATTTAATTTATTCAGCCTTGATCAGTGAGATTTTAATGTTTGTTATATAGTATTTCACTAATCGGGTAGCTTTTTGTTTTCTTTTTCTACCTCTTGTAATCTCTGTAAATTCTTTTTTTCTTTATAAAATTCTCTCTTCTTATAAAAGAAAAAAAGAAAAAAAGATTTTAATGTTTGTTTTTGCTCTCATGTAGCATTAGCATTGTCCATGAATCGAGTTAGAGTTGGTATGATTAGTGTAGTTGCAGGAAATCTCACAACTAACACCACTTAACATTTTCTATAGATCTAAACATGTTAAACTTGAAAATGAAGATTAAAGTGCTTAAAATGTAAAATGGACACAAGGATTACATGGTTCGATCAATGTGATCTACATCCATGGTTCTTCATTATGATTGTTGGAATTACATGAGGATTACATTTAGAATCTCCATTAATGGGTTTTTGGGTAGAGCTCTAGATCTAGTTTTGGGTCATGGAGGAAGAAGATAAATACAAAGATAAGATTGACCTCTCTCTGCAAATGTGTCTCCCCCCTTTCTTTTTTCTGCCTTTCCTTTTATATATGTGTTTACTAAGTGGATGACAACTAATAGATAATGGAGTACAGCTAATATTGCCTCACGCTCTCTTAATGTCGTTGTGCTCCTTTAATGTTGTTGTGCTCCTTTTATATGTTTAAATGACGCGCGCTAAGGAAATGTTTAATGACGCGCACCAAGGAAATGTATCAATGACACACGCTAAGAAAATGTGTTGTGCGATATTTTACCCCTACAATCAGCTTTAACTGGGTGAATATTCTTTCCAATCCCGATACTTAAAAGCTGAACCCGAACTGCTGCTTTACAGCTTTAGCCTCGGGAGCGTGCAACCGTGCAGGGATATATACTACTCCCTCAGTACCACATATATAGGCGGAGGGACCAATTCTCTTAGATTAAGAAAATTACCTTGAATTCATCATTTTTCATGTTTTTTCTTGTTTTACCCTTTGTCTTATTACTAACACAATTTTCCATATAAATAAGGGTTTTTGTGAGAAAATTCATCTTGAAAATAGGACTCCGCCTATCTAGTGGGACAAAGAAAATTCAAAATTCCGCCTATATAATAGGTACGGAGGGAGTATAAAAGGGGTGTCGGATTGAGGAGTGGACTTTAACTACTGCAATAAACAATCCACAGAGGAATTAGCTTGCATGTGGACTTTTAGAGGTATTATACTTAATATGGAACCAAGAATGAAGAATTAATCAAGTTGGAAGAAAATGGTGTTTTCGCGACAATTACTGAAAGTATACTTCACGTTGGTATTGGGTAACAAAGTCTCATGGTTATCTCGACTTGGTCCATTTTATGACGAGCTCTGTAGCTTTCTCACAAGATCCATGACCATTCATAGATATTTTAAGCCAATATTCAAAATGATAATTATATTCTGTGTTATCTTTGTTGTTGTTGGGATGGTGATTACGTATACTTTTCTCTGATCAAGTAAATAAATTACCACAAACAACAACATCAAATAATTCAGTGGCGCATCTTAATTTTTGGCTTAGTTTATCCGAGTGAAGTTTATTTTATTAATTTGATGCCGACGCTGCCAATAACATCTAATGTCAGGTACAGTATCAAATCAAATAATTTTGTCTATCCGCTCTTTGTATTCATTTTCTTTTGGAAACATGCTCAAGATGCCATTGACCCCTATTTAACATCTAAAAGGTACGAATATTATTTCCACCCATAATCAAGTGTAATCAAGTTCCAACTTGGAGAAGAATTCTAAACAAAATTCATTTCATGTTTTTCCATACGGGTGAGATTAAAAATTATAGCCAGCCATCCATAGTAATTTCGGAAACCAGCATACATGATACCGAAGCTAAGAAGGTTCTACAACTGACACCCATACTGTATATATATATATAATTTCAGCACTTAACAAAGTTATTCATAAAAATTTATAGCTAAAATTCAACAAGACTAAATTTTCATAACCAACTTACTACTGCGTCATTAAATGATGATGTTTTTTTTTTTTTTTTTTTTTTTTTTTTTTGATAAATGAGTAGAAAATCACTGATGTCATTTAAAAATAATCTTAGTGTGCTTGCACGTAATTTAGATTTTCTTTAATAAAAAGTTTGAGAGAAAACAATTAAAATTGCAAAGCGATTTATCTTTTTGAACCATCATAAAAAAAAATCAAATAATTTGGTTTAACAAAGAAAAAGATGGGTCATCCCTTTCGTCAACATTGACTAGCATAAGTCAATAAGTCAAGTGTCAAACTATCTCTTCAAAGGATTTTTCTAAGGTTGGCGTTGCAACGCGCATTCGATTGATTTTTCACAATCAGCTTCCAAGTGGCAACTTTTGATTGTCAGTTAAAAGATAGAACAAGATTTAAACAACATTACATGTGTAATAACAATAATGAGAAAAGAAATGAGAAAAGGACAAGATTAATACACAGTGTTGAAAACTTGTGAGGGGCAAATGTCCCAAAGAAATGTTGATCTTTGGTAAAGCATTTCCTAGAAGGGCTGATCATAAATGTAAACAGGACAAGGAAACAAAGGGATTCATAATCATGAGTGGGCATTGGACTTGCCACAGGGATTCATAATCATGGCCACTGTCACACGACTCCCACTGATATCTATAATATCATCATCATCATCATCATCATCATCTGTAGTACTTTTATAATCATTGCTTGTCATTTTCGTCTCTATGTCGTCGTCGTTTACACTTTGGCAATCATATAAGAAATAATCTCATGCACACTAGATTTGGTCGAGGGAAACAAAAGTTCATCACGGGGATGATTAATGTAAAGTAATATTTATAATTGAAATTGGAATGTTAAATTGTAAAAAAACATCATGAAACAAAAGAAACTAACTTTCAAATGATGATTTTGTTAACCTTGGAACAAGAAAAATACAAAGATTTGAGGTTCTTCTCTAATAATCTTCAAATTTCTATCCAATTCTAAGATTGGAAACTAGAAGATAATAGATGCATCTCTTATAAATTGAAATTTCTACCCAATTTCAAATTGGAAATAACAAAGTGTTTGAGGCTCTTCTCTTAGGAAGGATTTAGGGTTCTTACACCACTTTTCTAGACAAGGAAAAACTAAAAACTAGAAGAGATAGGGTTTAAACAATAAATAGTAAACAAAAAGGACAAAGGTGGAAAAAAAGGGAAAAAAGGGGGTCAAAGAGTAAATACGAAATAAAAGGGAATAATGGTATATACAAAATACCATTATGCATCATCCTTCCGTCTTTAAGTGAAATTCGCCCTCGAATTGTCCATCTCTTCATCCATAGCATTGTCACCCCAATATGGAACCAAGTGCTTAACATTAAAGACGTCGAGCGTACGAATTGAGCTTGGTAAGTTGAGTCGATAAGCATTATCATTTATCTTTTCTCCAATTGGAAATGGTCCAATATTCCTTGCCTTGAGCTTGTTGTACTCACCCACGGGAAAGCGTTCCTTAGTAAGAACCGCATAAACAAGATCTCCCACTTCAAACTCAACCACTCGTCGTCTTTGATCAACTTTGTTCTTGTATTTCCTTGATGAAGCTTCTAAATGCTTTCGGGTGCTTTCATGTATAAGGTGAAATTGAGAAACAAAGTCTTCTGCCTTAGCATTTGGCCTTTTCAAATCTGGTACTAAAGACAAGTCAAGTGGTACTCTTGGATTGAACCCGTACACCACCATGAATGGTGAATACCCACTACTCCGGTTCACCGCATGGTTGTAAGCAAATTCCGCCTTACATAAAACTTGGTCCCATGCCTTCAAATTCTCCTCAACCAAGCAACGAAGAAGATTACCTAAGGAACGGTTTACCACTTCGGTTTGTCCATCTGTTTGAGGGTGATAAGCGGTGCTAAAACTTAAATTGGTCTTGACCAACTTCCATAAGGTACGCCAAAAATGTCCCACAAAACGACTATCTCTATCCGAGACGATGGAAGAAGGAATACCATGTAAACGGTAAATCTCTTTAAAAAAGAGTTGAGCTACCATGACAGCATCCGTTGTCTTTTTACAAGAAATGAAATGAGACATTTTGACATCTCTTCACATATTGATGAATCTCCTTCCACATTCCCGGCCAAAAGTATGAGCTAGAAACCAAGTTACAAGTACGAGTAGTCCCCATATGCCCCTCATCGTGAAGCTCCTTAATAATTTTCAATCTCAAGCTTGATTGCGGAATGCAAAGACAATTTTTCCAGTAAAGGTACCCATCGAAAAGAATATAATCACCATTTTGGAGTGAACTTTCATCAACCATAAGAGGACCAAAATAAGTATCATTTTTTAAGAGCTCCCGAATATCATCGAATCCCAAAATACGAGCCCTCATTTGTGTAAGAAGAGAAGTACGTCAAATCAAGGCATACGCTACCTTGTTTTGTACACCCGACTTGTGCTTGATGGAAAAAGTAAATTGTTGCAAATAAGAATCCCATTTACCATGCCTAGTAGAAAGCTTGTCTTGATAATTGATGTGCTTCAATGCCATGTGGTCCGAAAATAAGATGAACTCATTGTGAATAAGATAGTGCTTCCAATGTTTTAGTTCTTGCACAATAGCATAAAACTCAACATCATAAGTGCTATATCCAAGTCTAGCCCCATTCAACTTTTCACTATAAAAGGCCACCGGTTTCCCTTCTTGATTAAGAACTGCCCCAATGTATAACTTAGAAGCATCACAATGAAGTTCAAATGGTTTATCAAAATTTGGTAATATTAAAATTGGAGATGTACTTAACTTTATTTTCATCAATTCAAAGGCGTCATCCGCTTCTTGATTCCATGAATACTTGCCACCCTTCATGCATTCGGTTATTGGAGCCATTATTCCACTAAAATTTGCAATTAATCGACGATAGAAAGAAGCTAACCCATGAAAACTTCGAATATCAAACAATTTTTTTGGATTGGTCCAATTCCTTATGCATTCCACTTAATCTTCATCTACCGAAATCCCATCCTTACTAACCACATAACCAAGAAACAAAATTTTATCGGTCATGAATGCACACTTCTTCAAGGTAGCATAAAATTGTTGCGCCCGCAAAATCATGAGAACCCCACGAAGGTGACGTATATGAGATGCCATATTGGGACTATAAACAAGTATGTCATCAAAGTAAACAACCACACACTTCCCAATCAACGGCCGAAGTGCTTGATTCATTACTCGCATAAATGTACATGGAGCATTTGAGAGCCCAAATGGTATAACCATCCATTCATACAAACCATCTCGAGTCTTGAAAGCGGTCTTCCATTCATCTCCCACCTTGATACGAATTTGATAATACCCGTTTTTAAAATCAAGTTTGCTAAAAACACATGCTCCACTTAATTGATCAAGTAAGTCATCCAAACGAGGAATTGGAAATCGGTACTTCAATGTGATTCTATTGATTGCCCTACTATCCACACACATACGCCATGAACCATTTTTCTTTGGTACTAACAAGGCCGGTCCGCACTAGGGCTAAAACTCGGTCTTATAAAACCTTTGGCTATAAGCTCTTTAACTTGGCGCCGTAATTCTTCATGTTCTTTGGGACTCATCCGGTAGTGGGCTTTGTTGGGACGACTTGAACCGGGTACTAGATCAATTTGGTGTTGCACATCTCTTAATGGTGGTAATGCATCTGGTAAGTCGGTAGGAAAAACATCTTGAAATTCTTCGATAATTGGCTTGACTAGCGGTGGCAAAAAATCATACGATGGAGATTCTTTAACATGAAGTATATAGAAAACCTCCGAATCATCCAACTCTTCTATGAACTTGTGATAAGTAAGTAGATTTTTACCATCATAATTTTGTGGTTTAGGCATAAGCTCGCGATTGGGTACACGAGTCAACTTCTTATTGCTCTACATGAACGAATAGTTGTTTGTTCTCCCATCATGATTCACAAGCCGATGATATTGCCAAGGTCTCCCAAGAAGTAAATGACATGCATCCATCAAAACAACATCACACCAAACTTTGTCTTACATATTTGTTACCAATAGAAAAATTAATGAGACAACGTTTAGTGACTTTTACCTCGCTTCCTTGGTTAAGCCATGATAAAGAATATGGAGAAGGGTGTTCTTTTGTCTATAACTTCAACTTGCAAACCACTTCTTCGGAAACGATATTTCACAACTCCCCGAATCAATCACAAGCTTGCAAACTTTCCCTTCAATTTTGCAAGTGGTTTGAAAAATGTTGTGGCGTAGCCATCGATCACCTTCATCGAGCTTTGAAGTAAAAAAGTTACGCAGCACAACCAAACATGGCCCTTGGTCACCGGTGAGAAACTTCTCTTCCGCTTCTTCGTCGGGTTCTTTATCAAATATTGGTGGCTCCATAAGATCCAAATATGCATCACCTTCATCATCACCTTGAACAAGTAAGTTCTTCCCCGTGCGATCACTCTTCCTACAATCATATGCTTTATGTCCTTCTTCTCCACACTTGTTACATTTACCTTGAAAGACTTGTTGAGAAGTATTAGGTTTTGATGGAATGTTAGTAGTTGGAGCTCGATTACTTGGCATTGGAGAAGTAGTAGTTTTAACACCTCCTTGAGTGTGAGTACTCCAATTGGCATGAGAAACTCTCCTTGCATATTGCTTCTCTAAAGATAATTCCCTTTGATATGCTTCCGACACCGAATAAATATCAAATAAGTTTAAAGTATCTTGAAATTGCATTCTCAAACCTCCTATATACCTTGCTACAAGTTGTTCTTCCGTTTTGTTAATATCGTTCCTTGCAATCAATTGATAGAACTCTTTGGTGTAGTCATTAATCGACTTGGACCCTTGCCTAAGATTTTGAAGTTGTTGATAGATAAGTCTTGTATAATTATGGGGTAGAAATGCAAGTCTCATATGTTTCTTAAGCTTCTCCCAAAATTCAATTTTAGCTTGACCTTTTCTCAACCTCATTTGTTTAAGTTGTTGCCACCAAGCGCCGGCTCTTCCTCGAAGTCTTGTTGCAACCAACCCAACTTTCTTATTTTCGGGCACTTTCTTGAAATCCAAGATTTCTTCAACCGTTGCTAACCAATCAACAAATTTTTCCGGAGCTAAACCCCCATGGAATTCCAGAATATCAACTTTAAGTCCACCTTCCCAACGATTTGAAGTAGTAACATTGTGGTATCTCGTTCTTTTTTCAAACATTTTTCGCCTCCTTTGTGGATGAACATGACTACCAAAAGAAGTGGTCTCCTCATCTGTCACATCTTCTTCATAATTATGATATTGAGTTCTAGATTGATCTTGATGGATATTTAATTTACCAAATTAAAAAAAAAAATCTTCAAAACTTGCATTCATTCTTTGTTGCATTTCATCAAACACTTCATGCTTAAAGGTTTCCAATTCTTCTTTCAAAGAAGTTTCACTTAGATTAACTCTTTTCCTTGGAGCCATAGTAAAATCACAATAAGAAACAACCCAATTTGATAATAGCACACACAAAGATTCAAACCCCCAAGCTAATAATTAAAATCTTCTCCACAACTTCCCCAAGAAAAAAAACTAAAGCTCTTGATACCAACTAATGTAAAGTAATACTTATAATTGAAATTGGAATGTTAAGTTGTAACAAAACACCATGAAACAAAAGTAACTAACCTTCAAATGATGCTTCTTCCACCCTTGGAACAAGGAAGATACAAAGATTTGAGGTTCTTCTCTAATAATCTTCAAATTTCTACCCAATTCTAAGATTGGAAACTAGAAGATAATGCATCTCTTAAAAATTGAAATTTCTACCCAATTTCAAATTGGAAATAACAAATTGTTTGAGGCTCTTTTCTTAGGAAGGATTTAGGGTTCTTACACCACTTTTCTAGACAAGGAAAAACTAAAAACTAGAAGAGCTAGGGTTTAAACAATAAATAGTAAACAAAAAGGACAAAGGTGGGAATTAAGGGAAAGAAGGGGGTAAAAGAGTAAATACGAAATAAAAGGGAATAAATGGTATATATGAAATACCATTATGCATCAATGATGCATCGTTTCTTAGCATTGTATCGTGGTTGAATTTAGTTGTTGTCAGTATAAATGAACTTTCACAACAAATTTAAAACCCCGTAGTTTTTAAGCTCGTACATGCGCATGCAGGAACGGAGGGAAGTGGGTGCAAGTGGGGTCGCTTGCACCCACTAGAATTTGTGTTTCAACGAGAACATGGCTAAGTTTCTTGTAATCATGATATCTTGTGGATGCAAATTTCTGTGACACAATTGAAATTTAAATAAAAAGATAAATACTAATGGTGCTGGCTTCAATGTGCACCATTCCTTTGCCGAAATTGGTGTATTCGGAATGGGATTAATGGTGCCATAGCAAAAGTGGCAAACTTTTATACCTTATGAGCTTCCAGATTACTTTTAAATTTTAAATGTAGCTTAAATATAGATAAATTTCTATTTTATTTTTTTGAGTCTCCGAAAAAGAATATTCTTACCCCATAGCATTTAGGTCCTGGCTTCGTCCCTGCAGCGCACGTCCCAAATCCATATATAAGGCTTTGGATATTTTTTTAGCGGGTGAACCTTTGTGCTTCAATTTTGAGTTTTCAACAAAATATCTTTCAATTATGACTTTATGGAACACAAAATTTTTTGCTCAATAAAAAGCTTTCGAAGAATTATTAAAGTTTCAAAGCCATTTGTCTTATTGGACCATCAAGGAGATTCAAATAATTTGCTTAACTTAGAAAAAGATGGGTCACTTGTTTTTAACTTTAGTTTGTTCTAGACCCTTCTTAGACGTTTTTGGCGCCTAACAAGACTAGTCATGTGGTTGCCATGAAAGACACACATCTCATTCATCAGCAGATTCAGCACTGACTTGTATAAGTCAATAAGTCAAGTTTTCATTTATCTAACTATCTCTTCATTGGATTTTTCTAAGGTTGGTGTTGCTTTCATTTCAACGGGACAACGCGTTTTTGGTTTGATTAATCAAACCGGCAGAAATATTACTCTTGATTGATTGACAACCGTACAAATGAAGGCCTAATTGTGGACAATGATTTTATTGTAGGACTTCAAATTAATTCTTTGCACATACATACATGACTAGTGACTACCAATTGGCCTTCCTTGCATATATACTGTGTCTGTATTACCTACTAGGCTATTTCTCAAAGAAGAACAAGTAGTGACTATGCAAGTCATGAATACAAAGCAGATTACATGTAGTAAGGAGATTTGGGGCTGATTCTCTAGCAAGAAGCTTTAATGATTTAGGAATGTTTTTGGGTAAAAGAATCATTGCGCCTCTATTGGAGAACGAGGAGGAGTAAGGTAGAAGCCCATAGCCGAGTGTCTACTCCAGGGAATCGGTGCTGCAATGCTTTACAATTTAAAATGTGAATAAAAGAAGTATTGAAAGGTGCGGTTGCAAGAATCTGCATAGTATCAGTTCCAAACCTTCTTGGCAACTCGGCTCTTAACCTCTTACTACGCACATCGCAAGGTTGCAGCTTAATCATGCATGGCTTTGTTTTTTTCGTTATGCGAGTATTCACTGGGCTAGGCCCTATTACTGGTGTTGATTTTATCATAGAATTATGGAGTACAAAAATTGGAGTACAATCACTTTAGCTATTGTGTTGGGGAAGTTCTTTATCAAATCTTGATCAGCGTGTTGTTGGACAACCTGCACAAACATATTTATTTTTACTGATTTTTGGGTTTGCCAAGACAAGGTGAATGATATGCAAAAGTAGATTTGCCCATCGACTATCGACTTGGGTGCACTTAAATGAGGGGCTAATTTGTTCAAGCAACACCTCAACTTATTTGGGTGCACTTCAATTATATTGAGTGCAAATCAATTTGTAGTTAGAGCTCAAGATTTCTCTAACGCAAAAACAATGAAGTTGTAAAAGGTACTTTTTTTCTTAGACAATTTATTAACTGACATCATTCATCTTAAGCTAACTGTTCTTTTTCTTTTCCATGTTGGGTTGATTCTCCCTTTTGAGTTCTCATGGGTTGGATGTCATCATATCCTCTCGCAATGTTTATGTTACTATGAATGTATGTTTGTATTTTCTTGCTTGCCGTTGCTAAGCTTGCTCCCCTGATTTTTTCACAAGTTGGGAACTAAAAATGTTGAAACAGGAGAACAATGCCTTTATTTAGATTCCCCCCTCACATAAGTTTATATATACATTTTCATTATTTTCCTCTAAGACATTAATCTTGTACTCAAACTAATCTCAATAATAAATAATTGTACATACTAAGAATTTAATTAATTAGTTCAATTTTGTAAGTGTAAGTGTAAGATGACAACACTATTCTTCAATGAAATCGATTAAAAAGGTTTGATGGAGTGAATATATAGCAATTTGAGGTATTCACATCAAATGCTCTTGCTTCATTAGCTGATCTAGTAGCTGAGATACCTAACTCTTCACTAAGCAACACATTGTGTGGCTCTTGTGCATTAATTTGTGGAGATCTTATGCGAACCGGAAGTGGCAAAAGGAGCATAATCATATGACAAGCCATATAGAATACTTACAACCAATTTATTGTAAGAGACAGGACAACCTGCAGCTGCAGCAAGCTGATCTTGCAGTTTATTGAGAAATGAAGAAACAAATCCACTCATCCTCAAATTCTGTAGGTTGGTGCGCAACTTAATACTATGAGTTGTAGATGTCTGAGAAAATCTTGCATTGATAGCATTCCACATACCAACTGCAGTATCAGCACCATCAACATAGCATATCACAAAATAAAAATAATGGATTGTATCCACAAATATGGTAGAATCTTCTGCTAGCCAGGTTGTGTACAGAGGACTTATGATATCATTATTCTTAGCAATCCTAGATGCATATTCAGGTGGACAAGGATCAGAACAATCTACATTTGAGAACTTGGAATTTGAGAACAATCTACATATTTGAGAATTTGGAATTTGAGAACATCTGTGAGACTATATTGCCAGTGGGATAAGAGCTAAATTTTGTAGATGAGTTGGACACAGTAGATGAAGGGAAGAAAATAGCTTTTCGTGCAAAAATGGAGGCCCTAAGGAAACATCATGATTCGGACAAGAATGAAGGAGGAGCTAGATGAAGCAAACAATATTAAGAATGACGAGGTTCGTGCTAATTTCATTAGAAATCCATCCTATAGAAAAGATTATTTTAAAGAAAAAAAAGAGCTAATGGATAGAGTTTCAAATAAGAAAAAAGTTCAATCTCCTATTAAACTCGTTCCTGGTAATTACGCTTCGGATGATGATGAGTACGATGATATTTATGAAGAGTGTGAAGATTATGGAGACTCGGAGCTTTTGGCAGAACTTCTCTCGGGTTTACAGTCTAAGAGGAGAAACTTTAGAATTGGAAATAAGGGACGCTTGAGAGGAATAGAATATAGACGTTATTAATTTCTTTGAGCTATCTCAAGCTTGTTGTCAAGTTTAGTTACCAAAACTATAAGTATTGATTTCTAGACTACTTATAGCTAAGTCTCGGATTAGGATAGAAAGTGTAGTTGAGCACTAGACTTCACTGCGCTCATCGATTGATGACGAAGAAATACGAAGGGGAGATTGTGGAACTTCATCAACAAAAGGTATGTGGAGACTTGAACTCATCTATCACTCAAAAGTCTATCTACTCTATCTCCTATTTGAGACAAAAGTCGTATAGCTACATAGACTTCGATTATACACATTTGATATTTTGAGCTGAGTTTAACTCGCTTACATATTTTTTGAAATATGTGTTGGTAAGCTTTCGCTTTAACCAAGTTCATTTTATAATTTTGACGAAAGTCAAAAGATGATCATGTGAAAATCGCCTGGTAACATCTTACATGATTTGTGTGAGACAGTCATTTGATGTAGACTCGGAATGTTTCGTATTGATCATTCAATCACTTGAAAATTGCTTTGAAGTTAATACTTTGTGTGAGACAGCTATTGTCGTCTTCCGAGAATATTTCAATGGTTCAAATGAGAGTTTAGAACAATTGGATTTAAGCATAGTATGTGTACTTGCATATATGTAATCCATGTCCGGGAACCATGGTATGCATACCCGTGTGCGTACTGGTTGGTTTGTGAAGTACGGGAACCTGGTATGCAAACCGGTATGCGTACTGGAGTAAGGTTCGGGTCCAGGAATTTATGTTGAGTTTGGATGGTATGCGTACCAGTTCGCGTACCGGCGAAGCCCAAACTTGGTCCGGCTACTTAGGTACGCATACCTAAGTAGATGATGTTCTAAAATCGATTTGTTCATGAACTAATACGTTTATATAATAAGGAATGCAATCTTTTGCAAACCGTGGCTATAATGTTCATGACTTGATTCGAGTGAATCAAAATCGATTTTACTTCAATTGTGTCTTGTATACTTCTATGAGAATATAAACAATTGAACAACTCCAGAACTAGTTTCATTTGAGTCATTTGAACTAGTTATGGTTAAGATGAATAAGGTTGATATGAAAGTGTTTATATGGCTAACCTCGGTTAACTATTGTTGAGCCAACAAAGGTGTACACGTTAAGGTACGGTTTCATATCTAAATGAAGTCACTTTTCATTTGTATGTAACAATCTAAGTTTTATCTAACGGTTGAAAGATATTAGCTTGAGTCTAATCAGGTTTTCATCTAACGATGAATATTGAATGCTTTGTTACCAAGGTAACATTGATTGCAAACCCTGATTTGAAGATTATATAAAGGAGAACTCTATCAACTGGGAAACCTAATCCCCACACCTCATGTGTGATACTAGTTGCAACTAGAGTCGAATCTCCTTTAACCTTAGGTTTTTCACGAAACCCTGTAGGTTGACGACTTAAAGACTTCATTGGGATTGTGAAGCCAGACCCAACTATTTTCTCTATAGTTGCGTGATCTGATCTTGTTGTTTCTATCGTGATTGAGTACTATCTTCTCTAAGATTGGTTCGAGATTTAATCTCTGATAGGAAAGATAAAAAGTAGTCACAAACATCTTCGTCTCATCGTTTGTGATTCCACAATATCTTGTTTCGCTACTATACGATTAAGATTATTATGAGGTGAATGATATTTTTAGGCTGTTCTTCGGGAATATAAGTCCGGTATATCAATTGGTTCCTATTCACCTTGATTTATCAAAAGACGGAACAAAACTCAAAGGTTTATCTGTGGGAGACAGATTTATCTATACAATAGACTTTTCTGTGTGAGACAGATTTGTTTATCAAGTCTTCGACTTTGGGTCGTAGCAACTCTTAGTTGTGGGTTAGATCAGCCAAGGGAATCAAGTGCGTAGAGTCCTGCTGGGATTCAGAGATGTAAGGAGCGTAACTGTACCTTAATCAGTGTGAGATTGGTTAGGGCTCAACAACATTCCAATCCAAAGTTAACTTGTAGTAGGCTAGTGTCTGTAGCGGCTTAATACAGTATGGTGTTCAAATCTGGACTAGGTCCCGGGGTTTTTCCGCATTTGCCGTTTCCTCGTTAACAAAATTTCTGGTGTCTGTGTTATTTCTTTTTCGCATTATATTTTGTTATATAATAGAAATATCACAGGTTGTGCGTAGTTCAATCAATTAGAGAATCCAACCTTTGGTTGTTGATTATATTGATTGACACTTGAACATTGGTCTTTGGTACCGTTCAAGTTATTTCACATAATAATCAGGCTCATGGAATTCTATCTGTTTGATTTGATGATTACATTGTGAAACAGAGATACAACTCTTGGATATATTTCCATTGATTGAGTCTGACTATCTAGTTGATCCTCTTGGAATTATATTGGAGTTTGTCCATACAGATTGCTAAGCAAAATATTGGGTGTGGTTATTAGACCCCCGCTTTTTCAATTGGTATCAGAGTAGGCAAACACGTTAAAGACCTCATAAGTCTGTGCTATTCGCAATCTGATTTTATGGACGAGTCTATCTCTAATAACGTACCAGGTCAGAAATTACCAGATGATTTTCAAAGCTTGGATTCACCTAAGAGAACTGTCACATCTACGTCAATATCTAAACATTCTCTTAATGTAGAAACTGTTGATAACTGGGAAACACGCCTAGAAGAACAGTTGGATGAACTTTCTGATGAAGGTGATTCAGATATTGATAGAGATGTTGATGAGGAAGTCTCAGTGTATGTTAAGTTTTTGGATTCGTTGAAAATTAAGAAGATTACAACTTCTCATGTCACACCTCTTCTGACTCCTATCTGTTGAGAAAATAAGAAATCGAAAAGGATTTACGGATATCTTTATGGTTGGAATCGCTCTTGCGAATCGGTCCTCAAAGATTCCGAGGAAAACCTGAATAGAAAGTCACTTGAATGTGATAATTTTTATAAAAAATACTTGTTGTTAGAAGAGAAACTTGCAGAAACTGAAGCAAGGATTAACTCCCAGCAAACATGTTTTGATGACAGAGAAAGCGCTTATCTCGCTCGACAAAAACACCTTATGGCTTATTTAGCTGTTGCTCTTGATAAAATCAAGGTGTTGGAAGATGACTTGAAAAAGTTCAATACTAGTTCAAGCAAATTAACCACTATGCTAGGAGCAAGTAAAAATCATCGTGATACACGAGGATTAGGCTATAAGGGAATAGATGCTCTAAGTATTAGAAAATAGGTAAAATTTGTCAAGGCTAGTGATTCTTCTAAACAAAAGGTTTCCACTGATGGCAAAAGTAAATTACCTTCACCGGCAGTTAAGGTTCGAAAAAGCAAAGTATATCAACCTCCAAAGTCAGCACAGACAGATCGAGGTAAGAACATTCCTTATGTTTGCTACTATTGCGGAAATAAAGGTCACCTGGAAAGGAGATGTCATTTCCGTATAAGGAATGAGAAACTTCATGATGTTCTTGTTTGGGCATCACAATAAGTTTTGAAACCAAGATCATATGTTAAGACTAATCCCCTTAACGTTACAGGTTGTAACTGTCCAACCTTTAGGCAAAGGAATCAATGCTGTGATAAACCTAGATTTGTATATAAACGTCATACGAATCCTTTTCACAATCGTAATGGTTATCAAAAGGATAACTTCGTATAGACGAAGACAAGATCCGATGCTCCCAATTGGAGAAAGACTAACTTGCAAAAGAATAGTCAATCCAATTCTCTTCCTAGAAATCTAGAAGAGAGTAATGGAACGAAGGTTCATATTGTTCCTAAACGCACTAAGAATTGGATACCAAAGAAAGTCAATGATGTTTTCAGTGTGAAAAGGAATGATCTCCCAGAAAATTCCATGACTATGGAGAAGGCAGTATCCATGATGTTGGAACTTAAAAAGTTCTTTGGAAAGTTGGATTTGGATGTGAAAGGTTCTAAAAGCGATCTCTTTCATGATAATCCAAAAGTTACTTGTGGTGAGCAAGACATTGTTCACCTCAACACAACTTGATTGTTTTGTAAGTGCATCCTCACCCAGGAATGCCCTGTTATGTATACGGTGAGGGAAGCACGAGAATTGGGGCGCACATATTGTGTCAGGTATGATTTGGAATCTTTGGTAATGTCGTAGGATTCACGATAGGATCCTTGTAAAAGGTATGTCTATAAACTTGAGCAAGATTTTTGTTTTTATTATTTTCTTAAAATACTTATAATGAACCATGTACCTTGCTTATCGTTCATTTCTACCTAACTTGATTTGTGTTTAAGGTTCTTAAATGTTTAGGTTTGAAAATAGTAGTTCGGGATGTTTGGACTTCATGGTACACATACCAGGTATGCATACCATCATTTTAAATCAAAATCCGGGGATTTTAGTACGCAAACCCATTTGCATACCGCTCCAGGTCACGAAAATTATTTTGCAAACCCGTATGCATACTGGCCTGTAGACGTCGATATTCGGTAAACTCGTTTTGGCCACAACTTCTTCGTACGAACTCGGAATGACCTCATTCTTTTTGCATTCTATTTATATTTTAATTATATTCAAAATGGTGATGATAATTCTTTGATTTGGATGAGTTAAGATTGGTCTTTTTCCCGACTCTTGTTTTTGAGTGTTTTGCTCTGTTTCGTCGCACTTGTTCCACTTCTCTTGGACTTGGGCACTTGGATTCTTGGAGTACTTATCTTCTAAGCTCATATGTAGCTTTTGGAAGATGATTTTTTAGTATTAATCTTTATTGGTTTTGTATATTGCAAATAATGTTATGGGATATGTGTATTTACGTCCGTGAACTATGATTGTTCCATTTATGCTCAAAAGTTAAGTCTTTCATATGTAATTATGCAAATATTGATAAAATATTGAATGAACTTTTGACAACAAAAGTTAAGCCTATTATGTCATTATGCAAATATTGATGGAAGATAGGATAAACTTTTGTTTACAAAGATTAAGTATATTATATGTCTCTATGCAAAAAGTGATGAAAGATAGAATGAATCTTTGTTTGTTCCGCAGCATTGGTCTTCCCTGATCCACATCTTTGTGTAAATATTATGCGGATCCGTAAGTTATCTTATGTGAGCATTTCCGATTAAATTAATCATGGGTTCTCTTGTGGTTAATTTAATTGAGTATTTTGGATACAAATTAATGTTTCATGTGATTTGTTAATGTCCAAAGAAATCCTTCTTTTCTTGTGAAAGTAAGGTCTCTCTCGTTGTTCTTTCGGGAATGACATTTTATGGGGGAGAGTTCTTAATTGAACTTGTGCTTAATTGCCAAATTTTTGTGTTGAGTGCGGCTGTGGAACATTGTATGGGTTATCTTGTATCTTTATAAACTCCTTGATGAATGCATTTATCTTCGGCTATATGATGGCATCTAAACAAGTTGATATGTTTTTCTCTTTCGGCCATGAGTATCTCTATGGAAATTTCATTAGGATCCCACTAATTTTCGTACCTTTGCCAATTTTATTGACAAAAAGGGGGAGAATTAATGTGTAGTTCACACTACAAATACATATGGTTTACGGATCATTATGTAAGGGGGAGTGATTTTCATGTGAGATGAAGTATTGACTAAGGGAGAGTGATACATATCACCATAGTAGTGTTGTCAAAGTTGTGATACAATTGAACTTTGATGCTGTATAACAATGATTGAGAGCAACTGTTTTCTCATTGTTATAGTTACGGATCTTCAACAACTATGATGCTGAGTTGAACACGTTCAGAATCATTGGAGTACTTAGAAGTGACGAAGATTTCAAGTAATGTTGAAGAACCAAGGAAATCAAGCATTTAGATTGAGAGCTACAAAGTTTATTTATTTTGTATTCCATATGTATTGATAGTTTGTCACTAAAATTAACAAAGGGGGATATTGTTAGAGCACTGCTCGGTCGAACTCGCAAGCGTTGCTATCTCAAGCTTGTTGTCAAGTTTAGTTTCCAAAACTATAAGTATTGATTTCTAGTCTACTTATAGCTAAGTCTCGGATTAGGATAGAAAGTGTAGTTGAGCACTAGACTTCACTGCGTTCATCGATTGATGACGAAGAAATACTAAGGGGAAATTATGGAAATTCATCAACAAAAGGTATGTGGAGACTTGAACTCATCTATCACTCAAAAGTCTATCTACTCTATCTCCTATTTGAGACAAAAGTCGTATAGTTATATAGACTTCGATTATATACATTTGATATTTCGAGCTGAGTTTAACTTGCTAACATATTTCTCGAAATATGTGTTGGTAAGTTTTCGCTTTAACCAAGTTCATCTTATATTCTAGACGAAAGTCAAAAGATGATCATGTGAAAATCGCCTGGTAACATCTTACATGATTTGTGTGAGACAGTCATTTGATGTAGACTCGGAATGTTTCGTATTGATCATTCAATCACTTGAAAATTGCTTTGAAGTTAATACTTTGTGTGAGACAGCTATTGTCGTCTTCCGAGAATGTTTCAATGGTTGAAATGAGAGTTTAGAACAATTATATTTAAGCATAGTATGTGTACTTGCATATATGTAATCCATGTCCGGGAACCATGGTATGCATACCCGTATGAGTACTGGTTGGTTTGTGAAGTCCGGGAACCTGGTATGCAAACTGGTACGCGTACTGGCGTAAGGTTTAGGTCAGGGAATTTCTGCTGAGTTTGGATGGTATGCGTACCAGTTCGCGTACTTGAGAAACCCAAACTTGGTCCGGCTACTTAGGTACGCATACCCGTACGCATACCTAAGTAGATGATTGATGTAATTTTAGATAGTGGTAAGAAATGAGGTTGTCATTCACTCGGATTTGTAGAGATTAAATTTTTTAAAAATACTAAATAAATATATACAAAGATATTTAACTATGGGCGAGAGGTACTGGGACTAAGGATTTAGCCAATCTTTATAATATAAGGTTCATTTATTTATTCTCAACAATTTTAGCTCAAGAAATATAAACATGGACTCTATTTTTGCCAAGGTAGATTCTCAAAACATTGATTGTAAATGTTAAGCATGGGACATCAAATCACCTAAGCTAAGCATGACCCATCTAATCAAATGACAACCAATTTAATCAAATCATATTTCAATTAATTTTAATGCAAAAGTCATAAAAAGAATAAAAATAAATTTACCCATGTATGAAGTTCGGCCTCCTCCGTCATCCCAGTGTTGGGGTTTAACTCATCATGTCGAAAACACACTCAAAATATGTATTCATGGATCAAAAAGTGTTTACAAGAAGAGAAAATAATGAAACAGGAAATCTGCAACAGCACAGGTGCATTACAGACCGACTGTTTCAACTCTCAACTGTTATGATGAAGATAATTGTTACAAATCTGAAGATAAATGTTGCAGAAGAGGATGAAGAAACTGTTACAATGAAGATAAATGTTGCAAACCAGTTGAAGAAACTGTTACAACGAAGATAAATGTTGCAAACCAGTTGAAGAAACTGTTACAACCAGTTGAAGAAACCGTCGTTGTTTCCCTGTTCTTCACGAGCAGCAGCAGCAACAACAACAGAGTTCTGAAAACTCTTGATTCACGCCTCCTGAGCTCTCCTCTCGACCCCAAACTCTCTACCTCCGCACAGTGAGACCCCAACAACCTATTTATATCAACCAACACCAAGAAATCTCGCTAATAAATCCAAAATATTTTCTTTTACTTGGGGATGATATTCTTCCATATTTACATGATTCTTCCCTTGTTTATCTCCTCCACGCATCTGTTTTATCTCCACACACTTCTTGCACGCTGATAAGATGTTAAACTCGCTCTAATCTTCATGCAATCTTCCACATAATCTCATCGACACGTGATATTCTCGTTTCTCCCTGTTTTCTTCTTTCGGATTACTCAGCCAAATTCGGTTGAACCTAAAGCCCAAAACATGTTTATTAGGTCATATCACAACTACCCATAAAAAAATCAGCCCTTTAGTCTCTTCATAACATCATCAAAAATCGATCGACCCAACTGCCAGTGAAGAAAAGTAATTTCCCGCCAAAAATCCATTTTCAAATGATGAAGATGGGTGCTAAAGATGAATTTGGGCTACACATAGCCATGGTGCCCCTTATCCGCTGCTGGAGTCCGTATAACACTTCTCCCTTAGGCTGCATTTAGACAACTTTTCGAGCCGATTTTTCCAAAAATGTTTATTCCCCAAAAATACCTACACACACACAAAATACCATAATAAGTACAAAAATGGGTACTAACAATATGCACAGTAGAGACGAAAATAAACACATAAATGCGTCTATCAATGATATTCTAAAATCAGTTTGTTCATGAACTAATTCGTTTATATAATAAGGAATGCAATCTTTTGCAAACCGTGGCTATAATGTTCATGACTTGATTCGAGTGAATCAAAATCTATTTTGCTGCAATTGTGACTTGTATACTTCTATGAGAATATAAACAATTGAACAACTCTAGAACTAGTTTCATTTGAGTCATTTGAACTAGTTATTGATATGAAAGTGTTCATATAACTAACCTCGGTTAACTATTGTTGAGCCAACAAAGGTGTAAAATTTTAGGTACGGTTTCATATATAAATGAAGTCACTTTTCATTTGTGTGTAAAAAGCTAGATTTGATCTAATGGTTAAAAGATATTAGGTCTAGTCTAATCAGGTTTTCATCTAACAGTTAATATTGAATGATTTGTTACCAAGGTAACATTGATTGCAAACCCTGATTTGAAGTTTATATAAAGGAGAAGAACTCTAGCAACTGGGAAACCTAATCCCCACACCTCATGTGTGATACTAGTTGCGACTAGAGTCGATTCTCCTTTAACCTTAGGTTTTTCACGAAACCCTATAGGTTAACGACTTAAAGACTTCATTGGGATTGTGAAGCCAGACCTAACTATTTTCTCTGTAGTTACGTGATTTAATCTTGTTGTTTCTATCGTGATTGAGTACTATCTTCTCTAAGATTGGCTCGAGATTTAATCTCCAATAGGAAAGATAAAAAGTAATCACAAACATCTTCGTCTCATCATTTGTGATTCCACAATATCTTGTTTCGCTACCATACAATTAAGATTATTGTGAGGTGATTGATATTTCTAGGTTGTTCTTCGGGAATATAAGTCCGGTATATCAATTGGTTCATGTTCACATTGATTTATCAAAAGACGGAACAAAACTCAAAGGTTTATCTGTGGGAGACAGTTTATCTATACAATAGACTTTTCTGTGTGAGACAGATTTGTTTATCAAGTCTTCGACTTTGGGTCGTAGCAACTCTTAGTTGTGGGTGAGATCAGCTAAGGGAATCAAGTGCATAGAGTCCTACTGGGATTCAAAGAGGTAAGGAGCGTAATTGTACCTTGATCAGTGTGAGATTGGTTAGGGCTCAACTACATTCCAATCTGAAGTTAACTTGTAATAGGCTAGTGTCTGTAGCGGCTTAATATAGTGTGGTGTTCAAATCTGGACTACGTGCCGGAGGTTTTCTGCATTTGCGGTTTCCTCGTTTACAAAATTTCTGGTGTCTGTGTTATTTATTTTCGGCATTATATTTTCTTATATAATAGAAATATCATAGGTTGTGCGTAGTTCAATCAATTAGAGAATCTAACCTTTGGTTGTTGATTATATTGATTGACACTTGAACATTGGTCTTTGGTACCGTTCAAGTTTTTTCACATAATAATAGGGCTCACGGATTTCTATCTGTTTGATTTGATGATTACATTATGAAACAAAGATACAACTCTTGGATATATTTCCATTGATTGAGTCTGACTCTCTAGTTGATTCTCTTGGAATTATATCGGAGTTTTTCCATACAGATTGCTAAGAGAAATATTGGGTGTGGTTGTTAGACCCCCGCTTTTTCAATTGGTATCAGAGCAGGCAAACAAGTTAAAGACCTCATAAGTCCGTGTTTGTAGCAATCTGATTATTATGGACGAGTTTATCTCTAATAACGTACCAGGTCAAGAAATTACCAGATGATTTTCAAAGCTTGGATTCACCTGAGAGAACTGTCACATCTACGACAATATCTAAACATTCTCTTAATGTAGAAACTGTTGATAACTGGGAAACACGCCTATAAGAACAGTTGGATGAACTTTCTGATGAAGGTGATTCAGATATTGATAGAGATGTTGATGAGGAAGTCTCAGTGTATGTTAAGTTTTTGGATTCGTTGAAAATCAAGAAGATTACAACTTTTCATGTCACACCTCTTCTGACTCCTATCTGTTGAGAAAATAAGAAATTGAAAAGGATTTACGGAGGTCTTTATGGTTGGAATCGCTCGTGCGAATCGGTCCTCAAAGATTCCGAGGAAAACCTGATTAGAAAATCACCTGAATTTGATAATGTTTATCAAAAATACTTGTTGTTTGAAGAGAAACTTGTAGAAACTTAAGCAAGGATTAACTCCCAGCAAACAAGTTTTGATGACAGAGAAAGCGCTTATCTCGCTCGAGAAAAAAACACCTTTAGGCTTATTTAGCTGCTGCTCTTGATAAAATCAAGGTGTTGGAAGATGACTTGAATAAGTTCAATACTAGTTCAAGCAAATTAACCACTATGCTAGGAGCAAGTAAAAATCATCGTGATACACGAGGATTGGGCTATAAGGGAATAAATGGTCCAAGTATTAGCAAAGAGGTAAAATTTGTCAAGGCTAGTGGTTCTTCTCAACAAAAGGTTTCCACTGATGGAAAAAGTAAAATACCTTCACCGGCAGTTCAGGTTTGAAAGAGTAAAGTATATCAACCTCCAAAGTCAGCAAACAAAGATCGAGGTAAGAACATTCCTTATGTTTGCCACTATTGTGGAAATAAAGGTCACCTGGAAGGGAGATGTCGTTTCCGTATAAGGAATGAGAAACTACATGATGTTCTTGTTTGGGCATCACAATAAGTTGTGAAACCAAGATCATATGTTAAGACAAATCCCCTTAACGTTACAGGTTGTAACTGTCCAACCTTTAGGCAAAGGAATCAATGCTGTGATAAACCTATATTTGTCAATAAACGTCATACGAATCCTTTTCACAATCGTAATGGTTATCAAAAGGATAACTTCGTAAAGACGAAGACAAGATCTAATGCTCCCAATTATAGAAAGACTAACTTGCAAAAGAATAGTCAATCCAATTCTCTTCCTAGAAATCTAGAAGAGAGTAACAGAAAGAAGGTTCATATTGTTCCAAAACGCACTCAGAAGTGGATACCAAAGAAAGTCAATGATGTTTTGAGTGTGAAAAGGAATGATCTCCCAGAAAATTCCATGACTATGAAGAAGGCAATATCCATGATGTTGGAACTTAAAAAGTTCTTTGGAAAGTTGGATTTGGATGTGAAAGATTCTAAAAGCGATCTCTTTCATGATAATCCAAAAGTCACTCGTGGTGAGCAAGACATTTTTCACCTCAACACAACTTGATTGTGTTGTAAGTGCATCCTCACCAAGGAATGCCCTGTTATATATATGGTGAGGGAAGCACGAGAATTGGGGCGCACATATTGTGTCAGGTATGATTTGGAATATTTGGTAATGTCATAGGATTCACGATAGGATCCTTTTAAAAGGTATGTCTATAAACTTGGGAAAGATTCACGATAGGATCCTTATAAAAGGTATGTCTATAAACCCGTTTGCATACTTCTCCAGGTCACGAAAATTCGTTTGCAAACCCCTATGCATGCTGGCCTGTAGACGTCGATATTCGGCAAACTCGTTTTGGCCGTAACTTCTTCATCCGAACTCGGAATGACCTCATACTTTTTGCATTCTCTTCCTATTTTAATTATATTTAAAATGGTGATGAGAATTCTTGGATTTAGATGAGTTAAGATTGGTCTTTGTCCCGACTCTTGTTTTTGAGTGTTTTGCTCCATTTCGTCACACTTGTTCCACTTCTCTTGGGCTTGGGAACTTGGACTCTTGCAGCACTTATCTTCTAAGCTCATTTGTATATTTTGGAAGATGATTTTGCAATATTAATCTTTATTGGCTTTGTATATTGCAAATAATGTTATGGGATATGTGTGTTTACATCCGTGAACTATGATTGTCCCATATATGCTCAAAACTTTAGTCTTTCATATGTCATTATGAAAATATTGATAAAAGATTGAATGAACTTTTGACAACAAAAGTTAAGCCTATTATGTCATTATGCAAATATTGATGGAAGATAGGATGAACTTTTTTTTTACAAAGATTAAGTCTATTATATGTCTGTATGTAAATAGTGATGAAAGATATAATGAATCTTTGTTTATTCCGCAGTATTGGTCTTCCCTGATCTACATCTTTGTGTAAATACTGTGCGGCTCCGTAAGTTCTCTTATGTGAGTGTAGGGGCAAAATATCACACAAAACACAGCTTAACTTCGCCCCCGATAAGATAGCCTTAAACACGAAGCAACAACGATAATCAAAGATCAATGCGAAGAACAGAAGCGCGATGACAAAGAAATAGTGCGAAGAAAGAATTACTGTTAGAGCACTGCTCGGTCGAACTCGCAAGAGCTGCTATCTCAAGCTTGTTTGTCAAGTTTAGTCGCTAAAACTATAAGTCTTGATTTTTAGTCTACTTATAGCTAAGTCTCGGACTAGGATAGTAAGTGTAGTTGAGGTCTAGACTCCACGGCGTTCATCATATGAAGACAAAGAACTACTCGAGGAACTTGTGCAACTTCATCAACAAAAGGTATGTGGAGACTTGAACTTATCTATCACTCAAAAGTCTATCTATTCTATCTCCTATATTGAGACTAAAGTCGTATTGCTTTATAGACTTCGATTATACACATTTGCTATTTCGAGCCGAGTTTATCTCGCTTATTTATTTCTCGAAATATGTGTTGGTAATCTTTCGCTTTGGCCAAGTTCATCTTTACTCGTGACGAAAGTCATGTTGATTATGAGCATCCAATGACATCCATACGCGTTGCATCAACATCTGATGCATTCGCTCAGCACTATAACACCTTATATATTTTTCTCTTTCGACCAGATTCATCCCAATTTCATTTATCTTCTCTTTCATCTGTAGAACTAGTACTACTCTCAGTTCGCCTCCCCCCATCAATCAATTCTATACCCGACCATTTATGATTACATCCACCTTCTTAGCCTCCATTAATCAACCTCCTAATCTTTATCTATCTACATCTTAGCTTCTTCTCAAAAACAGTAACCCTAGAAGCTAGGATTGAGAGAGATAAGGCTATGGTTATCTTCACAGCTGTAGAACATCAAATCAAGGAGCTATAAAGTTGAATTATATAAGGGGTTTGTCGGGGAAAATGCGTTTTGAGTGAGTGGTTGTCTCCTAATTATCAAATTCTAGTGTTTGAGAAGAGAATTGGTTATAAATAGGGTTCTCTTTGAATTTTGTATCTATCCAATTCTAGCTGGATCAATTAGTTTTCACAATATATTTGAGTTTTAATCATCTTCATCATGTTCAAATTTACCTTGCTAGGGTTTATATGGAGCCCTATCCTGCTACTGTGTTATTCATGCTGTATGTATTGTTCTTGAATACTTGAATTGTTTAGGATAGAATTAATCATAGTATGTAAACATTTTATTCTCACAATGTATGCCATGTATCCATTGTAGTTAGAACACTACTATGTTGATTATACTTCAACTCATACTTAAACAAATTATTATTGATCCTTAGATTAGTTGTGCTTTAATTAGACAGTTAATGCTTTGGAAAGATACATTAGTTGCGATTAAACGATCCAGCGGAGAAACACCTTAAGATACAGGTCAGGCTTGAATCTTCACAAGGACAAGAACAATTTTATTAGTTGAATACATAGTGTAAGTTAGTGGTGGACTTGACAATCCTAGTATCCTCATTCTCTGTGTTTATTTCTTTATTACTTGCAGCTCTATTTTACTGTTGTAATCTCTACCAACATCTTTGTCGTATCGACACCCACCAAAACAAATCTTGTGTTACTCTTTTCATTAAATCAGTTGTAGTAAGATCTTGGAATCAATTATACACCCACCTTGTCTCTGTGGGATCGACCTGTATTTGCTCTGTCTATAATAGACGTCGTGCACTTGCAGTTTGACATAGTCGTGGGCTTGTTTACAAACCTACCAAGTTTTTGGCGCCGCTGACGGGGACTCGGTGGCGGTGTAGTTGATTTAAAGTTCCACTTTACTGTTTGTAGTATAGCTCTTGTATATATGTGTTAGATTTTCTTTTACTTTCTTGCTATTGTAAGATGTAGCTTGTTCTACAACTGTAGTAGTTGTCGTAGTTTTCCGTGTAACTTGCACTTTGTTTTAAGTGAATTCTCATACCTGCATCATCATAGTTAAAACCATCTGTGTATATAATTTCCATTTCACCTCTTTAGTATTTTCTGTAACTACATATTTGCTAGTTGTCTGCATATTAGTTAGTTTTTCTTTTACTTTCTTCCTCAGTTCATTAGTCACTATAATCTGTAGCCTGCTGTTGAATCCATGGCTTTTATCATTCCATTAGCATAATCCTGCTATTTCAACCCTGTTGTACACAAATTTCATCTGCTCTCTTTAGTGTTAGCTGTAGTTTTTATTTTTCAGACACTTGCATCTTCATATATCTTGCATCTTTTCAGTTTACTGCATTCTGTTTTAGTGCATTATCATCATTGTATCTAGTTAGGATACCTAAATCTTTGTTTTTCTACCATCTGTAGCTCAATTGTATTTTGTTAGGATCCTTTGTTTCGAAGTTCTGAGCATATTACCATTTGTGTATAGTGCATATTATTCCAGTTGTTGCTTTCTATCTTTACAGTATGTAACATACCTGCATATTGCATTCTGTAGCTGCCATTGTAGTTTAACTGTTTAAACTTTAATCTATCTGTAAATACAGTCATCATCTTTTGGTTTCCTTTCGAACTAGTTTGCTTGTATAATCTGCATCATGGCCTGTATCTGTAACTAGCCTCATTATGTAAATTGTAGTTTGTAAACTTCATCCATCTTTGCATAATCTTTCAGACTGCTTCCATTCTGTTTTATCTAGTATTGTGACTGAGTATAACTTGCTCAACAGCAAGCTTTCTGTGACCATCTGTAACTATAATTTTAAATAACAGTCATCCTCATAAACTGCATCTTGTTCAGTTAGAGTAGCTGCATCATTTAGCTGCACCCTGTGTTTCATTCTCACGTTTTTACCTTGTAATTTACCAAGCATTCCTGCATTTCGCATTTCGTCTTTTCTTTACCTTGTTGAACTTCTTTAACCCCAGGCAGTCCAAATAAGCATAATTTTTCAGTTGAGCATCAGTGCAGTTCCCATCTTTTGTTCTGCAATTCTAGCTGTTAACTATTAGCTCTGAATTTTTTTGCTTCGCCTGCACATTTCTGAGAACTGAGCTTCTTCTTTGAGCCAGCAGGTACCTGCAAAATATTGCTCTGCAAAACAAGGAAAGACAAGGAACGGAACACAATCTGTGAAGTTCCTAAACCCGGTTTATACCGGCGGTATCATTCTTCAACTCCATCTTTGTTTGTTTGAATAATATGCTAAACTCCTGCACAATGAAACATCCCTCTGTATGATCCTGATACAATAGAAAAACCCAATTTTGGTAGCTAAATTAGTGCTTCAAGTTGACTCCCTGTGTTGTGAACTGCTTCGGTACCCTTGCTTATGAATATGTGAAGTTCGAATAACATATTTGCTTGCTAAATTTGTTATTTTGCTGTGCGTTTCTTAATCTCAACAGAACCTGTGCATTTGTCACTGAAATATACTTTCATATTCACAAGCATTAATCTGTAACATACTATAACTGTCTGTTGAACTAGTTGAACTGGTACCTTTACGCAGGAATCTATGAAACATGAGTAGCATTTTTACCTGCTAAATCTGTTGTGTTCTGTGGGGTATCTAAATCCTGAAACATACTGATTCTACCTACACAAACCCATTAAGAATTCTGTGCAGTTGCTGCTTGTCTAATCGGTGAAACATAATAGTTCTGTGTGCATAGTATAATTCCTAGGACTAGCTTTTGATTCTCGAGACTCCGTTTCCCTGAAATTTGATTCCCTTGGTTGTTAATTCTTGTCTTTGTAACGTAACTAGTATGTCACCTTCCGTGACCAAACAAACCGACTAGTTAGAATTAGCCAAGAGGAGATTGTTGACGTTCCTAGTTTTGAGATAGACAGTCCTGACCAATCTGAGACAATGGGTGAAGAATTAAACCAAGATCGTAGTATGAAGGAGCACATGTACCCAACTAGGGAAAGCCAGCCCTCGTGTATTGTTTTACCAGCTGATGCTGGTCAATTTGAGCTCAAAGCTAGCACAATTCGTACGTTGCCTGTGTTTAGAGGGGTTGATGCTGAAAACCCTTACAACTATGTAAGAGATTTTGAAGATATATGTGGGACTCTGCGTTTTAACCAAATGCCGGAAGAGTCCCTCAAACTGAGACTATTTCCTTTCTCTTTGAAAGAAAAAGCCAAAACCTGGCTGCATGCCCTACAACCACAGTCCATTAGAACATGGGAAGATCTCACTAAAGAATTTTTCAAAAAGTTTTTCCCTAACCATAAGACTGCGACAATTCGTCAAAGTCTGAATGGTTTTGTGCAATTAGAAGGTGAGACGTTGGCCAAATATCTGGAGAGATTTAATGAATTATTGCTCCAATGTCCTCACCATGGTTTTGAAAAATGGAGACTAGTTGAAATTTTGTATGAAGGTTTAGATGTCCATACCCGAACCACAGTTGAATCAATGTGCAACGGTGCATTTATTGACAAAAGTGCTAATGAGGCTTGGACTTTCTTAATCGAAGTCGCTGAAAAGACTCAGCAATGCGAGTCCATCCGTGGACCTAAAAAGACTGCCCCTGTGGATAATGTCCATAGAATTGAGTCAGACTTTGAGGGAAATGCAAAGATTGCATCCTTGGCTAGGAGAGTAGAAACGCTAGAGCTGCAGAAGAATGTGAAAACTACTTCCCATACTCTCCGTGACCAAACTGAAACAGCCATTTGTGCGGCATGTCACAGTTCAGACCACCTAGTGGATACTTGTCCAGACCTACATGCATTTCAAGAATCTAAACTTGAGCAGGCTAATGCTTTATATCATAAGCAAGAGAACAACCCTTATTCTCAGACCTACAACCCAGGGTGGAGGAATCACCCTAATTTTCATGATCTAAAGGGCCCATACAAGGGGGTTCAACAAGTAATAACCAAGGATACTCATATCCTAGAAACCCCCAAGTACAACCACACTCTCAGTACCCTGTAGAGAAAAAGCCTCGCTTTGAAGACAGTGTCGGTCTGTTGACCCAAAATCTTTTACAACTTCAAAAGACCACAAACCAACGTTTCACATGTCTAGAACTTAAAATGGGCAAATCTGTGATGCACTAAATGAGATAGAAAAAGGAAAACTCCCTAGTCAACCTCAGCGAATTCGGAAAAGTACATTTCAGGCAAGCACCTCAACTTGCAATGAGTCCTCACATAATTAGGTAAATGTTGTCACTACTCTTCGTAGTGGTAAAGTTGTTGAAAACAATATAGGTGTACCACAGTCAATCGAGTCTAAATTAGAATCACCAGTGCATACAACTCCACAGAGGACACCTGTTGGAGAAAAAGAATCTGAGCAAGATAGTGACTCTAAGAATTCTACAAATGTTAATGTCCCTGCACCATCTAATGTGCATGTTGCCCCTTTTCCCCAAAGGTTGGTACAACAGAAGAAAGGTATCCAATACAATGAGATGTTAGAAATGTTTAAACGAGTCAATATAAACATCCCATTTTTGGAAGCAATCAAGAAGATCCCTGCATATGCTAAATTCTTGAAAGATCTATGTACACAAAAGCGAAAGATTCATGTGCATAAGTGGTCCTTTCTCACTTAGCAGGTAAGTTCAATTATTCAAAACAAGACCCCACCTAAGTTTAAAGACCCAGGTAGTCCAACTATCTCTTGCACTATAGGTGATCATACGATCGAAAAGGCTTTATTGGACTTAGGTGCTAATGTGAAGCTTTTGCCATATTCTGTGTATGTGCAGTTAGGTCTTGCGGAGCTGCAACCCACTCCTGTTACGCTATAATTAGCAAACATGTCTGTAAAAATCCCTCGTGGTGTTGTTGAAGATGTGTTAATCAAGGTTGATAAATTTTATTTCCCTGTGGACTTCATTGTGTTAGATACTCAACCTGTGCAAAATCTAGAAAATCATATTTCTGTCATCCTAGGACGTCCCTTCTTGGCAACGTCAAATGCTATCATAAATTTTCGTAGCGGAATATTGAATTTGTCTTTTGGCAACATGACTGTGGAATTGAATGTGTTTCATGTTAACCAGCTACCCATTGATTGGGATGATAATGAATTGCATGAGCTCAACATGATTGAGAGTCTGATTCAAGACTCATTGCCTGATATCTTATCTGTGGACCCTTTGCAAGCATTCTTAGATAACTTTGACTTAGTTCTCTTTGATTCTGAGTACATTAGTGAAGTACACTCTTTGATTGAATCTGTGCCACCCATGGACATTGCTAAATGGCAGAATGTAGTGGAACCACTTCCACTCTCTGATTCTAAACCTACCCCATCTATTGTCGAACCACCTAAGCTTGATTTGAAACCATTGCCTAATACTTTGAAATATGCTTTCTTACGTTCTTCTGATACTTTGCCTATGATTAGTGCATCATGTTTAGACACGGAACAAGAAAGTCAACTTTTAGAAGTGCTTAAAGAACATAAAGAGGCCTTAGGTTGGACCATCTCAGACCTTAAAGGTATAAGTCCCATAATTTGCATACATCACATAAATCTTGAAGAAAATACAAAACCATCTAGGGAAATGCAAAGGAGACTTAACCCCAATATGAGAGATGTTGTTAAAGGTGAGATTTTGAAATTGCTTGATGCGGGTATCATATACCCAATTCCAGATAGCCAGTGGGTCAGTCCCATTCAAGTTATACCCAAAACGTCTGGCATTACTGTAGTTCAAAATGAAATGAATGAGTTTGTCCCCACTCGTGTGACCACAGGGTGGCGAGTTTGTTTGACTATAGGAAATTGAACACAGTAAAAAAGAAAGACCACGTTCCCCTTCCCTTCATTGACCAAATGCTAGAAAGGTTGTCGAGACATAGTCACTATTGTTTCTTAGATGGCTATTCGGGTTATAACCAAATTCACATAGCACCCGAAGACCAACCAAAGACCACATTTACTTGTCCTTATGGTACATTTTCTTATCGTCGTATGCCTTTTGGGTTGTGTAACGCACCCGCTACTTTTCAACGTTGCATGATGAGCATCTTTTCAGACATGGTGGATAAGTTTCTTAAAATTTTCATGGATGATTTTTTTGTCTTTGGGTCTTCATTTGATGAATGTTTACATCATCTTACTCTTGTACTGATTCGATGTAAAGAAAAGAATTTTGTTTTGAACTGGGAAAAATGTCATTTAATGGTTAACTCAGGCATAGTTCTAGGGCATATCATTTCTGAAAAAGGCATAGAAGTAGATTAAGCCAAAGTTGATCTCATTCAACACTTGCCTCAACCACGCTCTGTGAGGGAGATAAGGTCATTCTTGGGCAAAGCTGGTTTTTACCGGCGATTCATCAAATACTTTAGTAAAATTTCAAGACCCTTGTGTAGTCTTCTTGCAAAAGATGTTGCATTTGTCTTTGATGATGCTTGTAAGGAAGCATGGGAGCAATTGAAAGCTCTTCTCACATCTGCCCCTATAGTCAGACCGCCCGACTGGACTTTGCCATTTGAAATTATGTGTGATGCGTCTGACTATGCTGTAGGAGCTGTTTTAGGTCAGCGAGTAGACAAATTCCCTTATGTGATCTACTATGCTAGTAAAACACTTAATGATGCTCAACTGAATTATTCAACTACTGAGAAAGAATTGATAGATGTTGTGTTTGCATTGGATAAGTTTATATCTTACTTGATAGGATCTAAAGTCATCATATATTCTGACCATGCTGCATTGAAATATCTTTTGTCTAAAAAAGATGATAAAGTTCGTCTAATTCGATGGATACTCTTGTTACAAGAGTTCAATATTGAAATTTCGAGACAAGAAAGGGTCTGAAATTTTTATTGCTGATCACTTGTCTAGGTTGAATGTTGAATCTGTTGATGAACCCTTGCATATTAGAGAATCATTCCCTGACGAACAATTGATGCTTGTGTCTGAAATTCCTTGGTTTGCTGATATTTGTAACTACCTTGTTACTGGTAGAATGCCCTTGCATTGGTCTAAACAAGACCATTCTAAATTATTGGCTAAAGTGAAATATTTCTTTTGGGATGATCCATACTCGTCTAAATATTTCCCTGACCAACTCATTAGAAGATGTGTCCCCAACTCGGAACAAAGAGATGTCATCTCTTTCTGTAATGATCATGCATGTGGAGGCCATTTTAGTGCCAAGAAAACTCCTGCAAAGATCTTGCAGAGTGGTTTCTATTGGCCATCATTGTTTAAAGATAGTCACGCATACTGTGTTGCTTGTGACCGATGCCAGAAATTAGGAAGTATCTCAAGAAGAAACATGATGCCCTTACAACCTATTTTGATTGTTGAATTGTTTGATGTTTGGGGTATTGATTTCATGGGTCCCTTTCCTAATTCTGAAGGTAAGTTGTACATTCTTGTTGCTGTTGATTATGTCTCTAAGTGGGTAGAAGCAATTGCCTCCAAAAAAAAATGACCATAAAGTAGTTTTTTCTTTTATTAAAGAAAAAATTTTCTCTCGTTTTGGAACACCTAGAGCAATAATCAGTGATGTTGGTACTCATTTTTGCAATAGACCTTTTGAATCACTTATGCACAAGTATGGAATCACTCACAAGGTAGCAACACCATACCATCCACAAATCAGTGGTCAAGTAGAAGTTTCTAATAGGGAAATTAAGCATATTCTTGAAAGGACTGTTAATCCTACTAGGAAAGATTGGTCTTTACGTTTAAATGATGCTTTGTGGGCCTATAGAACTGAATACAAAACCCCTATAGGCATGTTCCCTTACAGACTCGTGTATGGTAAAGCTTGTCACCTGCCTGTAGAGTTAGAACATCGTGCATATTGGGATGTTAAGAAATTGAACTTTGATCTTGATAAAGCTGGCACCCAAAGGAAACTTCAACTCAATGAGTTAGAAGAACTAAGAAATGATGCTTATGATAGTGCCAAAATGTACAAAACTATAATGAAAGTGTTTCATGACAAGCGCATTTTGCGCAAGACTTTCACACCTGGTCAAAAAGTTTTATTGTACAACACTCGTTTGCATGTTTTTCCAGGAAAATTACGTTCTCGATGGTCAGGTCCATTCTTGGTACGTACTGTTTTCCTCCATAGAGTTGTTGAAATCGAAAATACAGCAAACAAGAACATCTTCAAGGTCAATGGTCAGAGATTGAAACCATTTCTGGAGCCACTTCCAATAGAGGTTGAGACCACTGACTTGGAAGACCCCGTCTATGTGGACTAAACTGGTTTACCTGTGTACATACATATGGATTACAAGTCCATTCTCTTTCCATTTTCATTTTCTTTTTGCATAATTTTTATGTGTGCTCACCAAATTTTTTGTATTTTCGTTCTATATCTTGTTGTGTGCTTTCAAAGCATTCATCCACTTCTGGTTTAGCACCATCCTTGTTGCATCTGGTAATCTCTTTCCTTTAAATCTACTCTGCTCTGTTCTCCTGGTATGTTGTTGTAATTTTACACATATGTTGAAACATTGAGGACAATGTTAGATTTAGGTTTGGAGGAGTATTTTGCATATAAAGTTTTTAGTATTTTGCGTTTAAAAAAAATAAAAATAAAAATAAAATCAAAATCTTTGTAATTATTTGCATAAAACCTCCAACTTGTAGAGATTTTAGAGTCACTAGCATGCTTCTAGCTATGTTTACATAGAGAGTCTGACAAAAATAACTGAATTTGGAATAACTAGGGAACACAATCGGGTTTTTTAGTTGTTAGAGCGTTAAAGTTGGATTTAACCATGCCGGTGGGCAAATTAGGTGCAGCAAAGATATTTGGTATTAGAGTTGTGATCACCTTTAGTGGAGACTACCTATTTGTACATCAAGCGAGGCATCGACCTTCAATTTTTTGTGACTTTCTAAAAAATACTTTTAGAGTGCGTGTCCCCGTACGTCAATTCCGGGTAGGAATGGTGAGCTACCCAACTTCGCATCAATTTCAGCACTATTTTTGATCTCTTGAGTGCTAATTCCGTCAATCATGAGGATGACGTCTAACGATGAAAACTCCTTCTTGTAGTTTGATTTGCAGTTAGCACCACTCTCTCTCCCTCTCTCGACAACATCAACAGATCCATAGAAATACATCATCATCAACGAGCAGAGCAACGCCGGATTCTATAAAGAAAGATTGAAATAGTCCAAGGTTTACATGCAACAATACAAGGAAGAGAAAAATTCATATTCAAAAGTGAAGATATACATTACAAAGAGCAGAATTCGTTATACAAGATTGAAGAGCAAAGAAAATCAAAGAAGATGAGAGTTATTGAAGTTCACGAAATCAAGACAATACAGGTTGTGCAAAATCAAGTGATAAAGTCCTTCATCCATGGTTTTAGTAGTTTCATTATTTATTTTGTTGTTTTATTTTCAGGTTGTATTTAAAAAAATAAAAAATAAAAAAATAATAATAAAAAAAACTAAGGGCAAAGTCGTCATCATGCTAGGCCCTTGGTGTTAAAAAAATAAAATATATTATTGTAGTTTATTTTTAGTTTTGTTTAATAAACATCATGGTAAAGAAGAAAAATTTATGAGGAGGATTCAAGCAACAAGGAAATTGAAGAGAAGAGTTACAAATTGTCAAAGTTCTATGAAGTTCAGAAGTTCATCATCAACAGTTGAAGACCGAAGATTGAAGACGTTTCTATGGATGCTGTGAGAGTGGTGCTGATTGCCGATCATATGTGAAGGTAAGTGAGTACTCCCATCCTTGCTAATGATTGATTTCCTTTCTTAGAGATCACCAGAAAAATATTTTTATTCCCATAATTTTGTGGAGTCTCCAGAAATTATTTCGGAAGGTTTTCCTTCCCACCATTCAACGTGTGCGGGATTTCTCTCTTTACTCCTGCCTGCATACATGAGAGACTAAAAAAGCGGTATTTTTGAGTGCAATTATCATAAAACCCTATTGGTGAGGCAGAGTCGAGGCTTTTGATCACTCTCGAATCCGAATTCTTTCATATGGTGTGGTTATTTCTTGCTCAACTCTTAAGGATGAGAATGCGTTCTTTGGTAGTTCTAACTTCTTATTACTAGCATGCAGAAACTCTATGTCCTCATAACTCCTTGGATGCTTAGGACTCTATTATGCTCTTAAGTTGGAGAAGGTTTTGTGGGTACACCTCTGGTAAACCCTCACGAGACTACAACTCGTCCACTAGGGACACCTAGGGGTTTAAAGGCTTAGTGCATACGCTAAATGCATTCGAGAGACCAGCGACAGTGGTATAGTTAGGATTTTTTAATTTCTGTTTCACTTGAGGACAAGTAAAATTCAGGTTTAGGGGTATTTGATGAGTGCCAAATATTGCATATTTCTACACCTTTTTATTGGCATTTAACTCATCTTTTGTGCTTTAAAATCATATATTATCCCAAATTCTGTATTTTTATTGTTTTCAAGAATAAATACTTGTACTAATTAATTATGTATTTTTAGGTACTAAATAAAGCTTGGATGATTGGAGAAGCCAAAAGAGCAGAGAATTGGTTACAACGGAAGAGAGGCAACAGAGCTCTCGCTAGAAGCAGTAAAGAGTATCATTTGCACCTCATCCGCAAGTGAAGAATGTTGTTTGCAAGACCCAAAACTAGAAGCGGGCTTGAGATTTTTAGCTTTGAAGAAGACATGGGCCTAGAAGTGATGAAATCCAAGATCCAAACCCGTCTCCATTATAAGTCGTCAGATTTGATATAGATAATGAGCATCCAATGGCATCCAGGCGCGTTGTATCAATATCTGATGCATTCGCCCAACACTATAGCACCCTTTATCTTTTTCTCTTTCGACCAGATTCATCCCAATTTCATTTATCTTCTCTTTCATCTACATAACCAGTACTACTCTCAGTTCGCCTCCCCCCATCAATCAACTCTATACCCGACCATTTATGATTACAGCTACCTTCTCAACCTCCATCAATAAACCTCCTAATCTTTATCTATCTCCATCTTAGCTTCTTCTCAAAAACAGTAACCCTAGAAGCTAGGATTGAGAGAGATAAGGCTAGGGTTATCTTCACAGCTGTAGAACATCAAATCAAGGAGCTGGAAAGTTGAATTGCAAAAGGGGTTTTTCAAGGAAAATACGTTTTGAGTGAGTGGTTGTCTCCTAATTATCAAATTCTAGTGTTTGATAAGAGAATTGTGTATAAATAGGGTTCTCTGTGAATTTTGTATCCATCCAATTCTAGCTGGATCAATTAGTTTTCACAATATATTTTAGTTTTAATCATCTTCAACATGTTCTAATTTACCTTGTTAGGGTTTATATGAAGCCCTAGCCTGTTACTGTGTTATTCATGCTGTATGTGTTATTCTTGAATGCTTGAATTGTTTAGGATATAATTAATCATAGTATGTCAACATTTTACTCTCACAGTGTATGCCATGTATCCATTGTAGTTAGAACACTACTATGTTGATTATACTGAAATTCATGCTTAAACAGATTATTATTGATCCTTAGATTAGTTGTGCTTTAATTAGACAGTTAATGCTTTGGAAAGATACCTTAGTTGCGATTAAACGATCCAGCGGAGAAACACCTTAAGATACAGGTCAGGTTGAATCTTCACAAGGACAAAAACAATTTTATCAGTTGAATATATAATGTAGGTTAGTGGTGGACTTGACAATCCTAGTATCCTCATTCTTTGTGTTTACTTCTTTATTTCTTGCAGCTCTATTTTACTGTTGTAATATCTACCAACATCTTTGTCGTATCGACACCCAACAAAACAAATCTCGTGTTACTCTTTTCATTAAATCAGTTGTAGTAAGATCTTGGAATTAATTCTACACCCACCTTGTCTCTGTGGGATCGACCTGTATTTGCTCTGTCTATAATAGACGCTGTGCACTTGCAGTTTGACATAGTTGTAGGCTTGTTTACAAACCTACCACTATTGTTGAACCAACTAAGTGTACACGTTTAGGTACGGTTACTCAAACCTAAATGAAGTTACATCTCATTTGTGTATGACAAGCTAAGTTCGATCTAACGGTTGAAAGATATTAGCTTGAATCTAATCAGGTTTTCATCTAACGGTGAATATTGAATGCTTTGTTACCAAGGTAACTTAGGTTGCAAACCCTGATTTGAAGACTATATAAAGGAGAACTCTAGAAACTGGGAAACCTAATCCCCACACTTCCTGTGTGATACTAGTTGTATAAGCTGTAGTCGATTCTCCTTTAACCTTAAGTTTTTCACGAAACCCTGTAGGTTAACGATTTAAAGACTTCATTGGGATTGTGAAGCCAGACCCAACTATTTTCACTGTAGTTGCGTGATCTGATCTTACTGCTTCTATCGTGATTGAGTACAATCGTAAGATTGGCTTGAGATTTATATCTCCGATAGGCAAGATAGAAAAGTAGTCACAAACACCTTCGTCTCATTGTTTGTGATTCAACAATATCTTCTTTCGTTAATCGATTAAGATTATTGTGAGGTGATTGATAATTCTAGGTTGTTCTTATGGAATATAAGTCCGGGTTATTGATTGGTTCATGTTCACCTTGATTTATTAAAAGACGGAACAAAAACTCGTAGGTATATCTGTGGGAGACAGATTTATCTATTCAATAGACTTTTCTGTGTGATACAGATTTGTTTATCAAGTCTTCGACTTTGGGTCGTAGCAACTCTTAGTTGTGGGTGAGATCAGCTAAGGGAATCAAATGCGTAGTATCCTGCTGGGATAAGAGACGTAAGGAGCACGACTGTACCTTGAATCAGTGTGAGTTTGATTAGGGTTCAACTACATTCCAGACCGAAGTTAGCTTTGTAGTAGGCTAGTGTCTGTAGCGGATTAATACAGTGTGGTGTTCAAATCAGGACTAGGTCCCGGGGTTTTTCTGCATTTGCGGTTTCCTCGTTAACAAAACTTCTGGTGTCTGTGTTATTTCTTTTCCGCATTATATTTTGTCATATAATTGAAATATCATAGGTGCGTTGAATCGATCAATTGGTAAATCCAACCTTTGGTTGTTGATTGAAAATTATTGATCCTTGAACATTGGTCTTTGGTACCGTTCAAGTTATCTCTCTTATATTCAATCGGGCTCGGAAATTATTATTTGTTTGATTGCGGATTGAATTAAGGGATTGAGATATAACTCTTTGATATACTTTTTATAAGATTGAGTCTAAGTGTCTAGTTGATTCTCTTATAATTATATTGGAGTTAGTCCATACAGATTGCTAAGAGAAATATTGGGTGAGGTTGTTAGACCCTCGCTTTTTCAATTACACTACAAACACAAAACGAAGATCAGTCCAAAAGGAGCAGCACGAAAGACACGGCAAGTAGCGCGAAGGACAGTGACATCTTCGTAAAGCCTGGCAAATAAGACAAACTGAAATCAGATCAGCCAACAGAGATCTTGCATGTGATCCTCAGTTGTCTTCTACTAGTCATATTGGACTATATAAGGGTTCAAAAATGATAGAGAGAGGAGATGATCAAAAAAGAGAGAAGAACTAAGAAACCACTTAGAGAACAGTGAGATCATCTCTTAGAATTTGATATTCTTCTTACGTTCCTCCATTGTTGTATTTAAGTTCATAGTGAAATCATTGTAAGAAGATCCATATGTCCAATACAAAGTGTTTGTGAAGGTCATTCTAGTGTCAAAATAGTGAATAATATCACTAATTTTTGAGTTGATCCTTATGACTTAAGCTTTGTGTTATTATCATTATAAACGGGTGTAGTTGTGTGAATGTGAAAAATATGGTGAGTATACCAACCTTATTTGATCTTCAAATATATAGATTTATAACTTCAAATATACTAACCTTATTTGATTTTATCAGATTGAAGTTCATTATTCCGATTGAAGCAAAGTGGTGTCCAAGGTGATAATTACACAGCTGCGTTTGTGCAAAATTTGTTGAATATCTCCCTCTACAAATAAGGTTTGATGGATCGATTTATGATTTTTTTTTGATTGGTTTATCATTATTTACAAAAGATTATACTAATAGTACCATTTTTATCTTCTAGGTCCAATGGCCGTCAACACATTTGATGTTTTCTTTACGATATGTTGGATTGTTTTTCATCATCTTGGCGTGGTAATGGTAGAAGCTATCAGGGATGTGCAGGTATGGTATAGAATTATCCACTGAATTTCAATTTAAAGTTTTTTGGTCATTTCAATATGACGCCAATGAATTGACATCCTGTGGATCAATATAAAAAATTATTTTCCATTTTATCTGCAGGATATTGGAAGCCCATCCTCATACGAGTTACCGCATAGCAATGCTGATCCAGAAGGCTTGCCGGATCAGACTCCCAACCACATGCCTTGGTGGGTATGGGTCTTAATTGGATTTGCAGGTTTCTGCTTCTTTGTCCTTGTAGATACAAAATATCGCACAACCAATAAGAACGCGAGAAAGTCATTTGTCAACAGGAAATTAAAGGCGAAGATAATAAAGACCATTAGTCACGGGGAAAAATAACAAGTTTACTACGTCACGATGACGTCACAAGAATCACACAAAACATGTGAAGATCAGCGCGATATCAACGCAATAGCCAGAAGATAGGGCGATGACATCGCCCTCTCAGATCCAAATTAAGGGGCTTTATTAGCAGTCCTTCATTATGTACAAGCCCTATAAAAAGCACCAGAGGCCATTGTATTAGAGAGAGACCTTTTAAGAGTTTGTATAAGGAATTTAGGAGAGAGAAAGTTGTTTGTTTTCCAAGTTAGGGTTTTCTCATATTGTATTTGATTTTATGTTCATGTTCTTAATGAAAATAACTTAGATAATATCTTATCATGTCTTAGATCTTCCTTAGGTTATTACTTGGGTATGACTCTGGGATTTTCCGTAGTTACATTTTGGCGCATAGAAACAGCTCGGATGAGTAAGAGGGATGTTCCTCACCTGTGAAATTTTCAAAATGGTTTATAATCGTTTGTTTTGTTTTTAAACACTTAAAGTTTGTTCTTTTTTTCAGAGATTTAATGACTTTTTAGATCTAAAAAAGAATTTGAATTTGAGTTTTCACCAAAAGAATTTCAGAAGTTGTTCTCTTAAATTTTGAAAGAATTTCTTATAATCTGTCAGCGAGAAAGTTAGTATTTCAGGTACAGAGATGGCAAGAATAGCATCCAGAGCAGAGAATGTAACAGCAGCAAGAAGAAGCAGACGGATTGCAAGAAGGAGGGGAGGAGAAATCGGTGAGACATCGTCTATGGGAGAAAGGAATCACAAAGCTCAACACGATCAGCCACAGATCCAACGTGTGCAGAGAGGAAATGATGTCAAAAGAAATGTTTATGATGAGGCAAGTACGCATACTACAAATACAGATACGGTGGAGGGAAACGGAGAAAGCACCCCTGAGCAAGGACCAATCACAGCAAACGAAGAAGATATAACCATTGAGGATTTAAGGAAAAGGATAGTCGAGGAAAGGAGAAGAGAGGACAATCCTTACGCGACAAAATGCCGCCCTGAAAGAGGAGAATCACAGACTCAATGAGGAAAGATCGCGGACAATGTCAATATCAATTCGCACAGCATCCGAATCAAGAACAATCAGAAGTTCCTCAAGGCGAAGACGATCGCACATAGATAATCGCGCAGAGCATCAACTTATCAACAATCACATCGAACATGCTAACGTGGGAGATAACATTCCAGAGAAAGGCGATAATAACCGCATTGAACGTCACCACAGGGAAAACCAGAATTAACAAGGAAGTGAATATGAGGGCGGGATGGCAGGACTAAGAGAAAGAAGATGGAGGCCATATCGAAATCGACATCATCACCGCATTGAGGGAATCGAAGAATGCAACGAAATGGAGAATCAATCAAATGATGATGCGAGGAGAGAAAGACGTAGACAAATAAGAGAAGATGCAGAAGAGCGAGAATTTCAGGAGGCACTACGCCGAAGTAGACAGGAACACAGGGTAAGAGAGGCGAGTCTAAAGAGAATGCAGCAGGAGGAAGACAAACGTGTCAATTAAACAATACTAAGAGAGCTAGAGGAAATGCGGGCAATGACGAATACGCGAAGAAGCGATTGAAGAAGGCAACTAGAAGAAGTAATAGAGGAGGCGGGAAAAGCACCATTCGTACGTGAAATACAGTACGCAGGAATCCCAAAAAAGTGTACCTTGCCAACGTTCACTAGCATATTTGATGGAACTACATGTGCAATCCAACATATCAAAGCATACAACCTATCTCTGTTACAGTGGGGACATAATGATGCGGTGTTCTGCAAATATTTTCCAGCCATCCTCATAGGAGAAGCTCTAAAATGGTTTGATGGATTATCTGTAGGGACTATCTCCTCCTTTGAACAATTACAAAGCATATTCCTAGGAGCATACATCATCAATAACATGCTACGCCCTGGAATCGAAATGGTATTCAGTCTGAGGAGAAGGAAAAATGAAAGCTTACGCAACCTAACGTCGAGATGGAGAACAATGTGCAGTGAAATGGCAGGAAGGGTGGAAGAAAGAAATTTGATCCTAGCTTTTATTAACGCTCTCTTTCCAACAGATTTATTGTTTATGCAAATATTCAGGCTTAAAGATACAATGGGGATGAAAGAGCTGCGTGAGTATCAAGAGAAATATATTGCCCTTGAGGAAAAGCAAAGGGAGATGGAATCATACCCAGTTGCCACAACAAGTACTAAGGAAGGAAACGTGAGACTTCTACCACGAGCTACAAATGCAGTAGCAAGTACCTCCCAAGGAAATCTGGAGAAACCAATCACTGAGGACAACCAAAAACAAGTGGCCATGAGTAGCATAGATCAAGAAATGTTGGAAAGAGAAAATAAAGAGAAACAACATCACACTCAGGCAGGTAACAACCAAGTTGGGAGATTCGATATCTAAGGAGGAGGATATGGAGGACAAAGAAAGTATAACAACCAAGGTCACAGAGGAAACACTAAGACAGTGTGGAAAGAAATCTAAATGCCGCGTCTTAACACAACAGTCGACAAAATCTAAGAGGCGGTGATATTGATGGAAGAGATTCCAACACCCCCTAATCTTGGATCGGAACCAGTATCTGGAAGGAGTCAGGAATTCTGCGCTTATCATCGTTTTCATGGGCACACAACAAGTAACTGCAGAAATGTGCAACGGATAATACTAAGAATGATAGACCAAGGGAAACTACGATGCAGAGTATAATCCCCCATGGTATGTCTAGCTAGGCTGGTCTAAAGGTTCAGCACAGCTGGGTCGAAATCTGGTAAACAGAGAAGAAGAAAATATCTTTCTTATCGGTAATTCGATTTGCAAAGACAAGGTCATTCAGCTTTTTTGTATGTATGAGCAATATGTACGGTCTATGGAGGATGAGTCTTAACAAGACTTTTAGATGGAAAAAAGTGGATTTAACCATGGCTAAAAATGCAGTTAAAATGGGGGTCAATTTGTGCACGCATTACTTCAGATCCTCTGGCAGAGTTTATGTTATGGCACTCATAAAGGTAAAATGGAAAAATAATAGAACAATGCCTTTCATTTTGATTTCCATATAGCATAAGTACAGTACATATTATTTCCTCTTAAACATTAACCTTGAACTCAAATGAATCTAAATTAAAAATAATAATTATACGAGCAAGAAAACTTAAGTTCAATTGTGCAAATGTTAGTATTCTTCAATGAAATCGAGTAGGGATCTAAAAGTTAATGAAATGAATTGCATCTAGCAAATAACACAAGCATTTGGATCTTCTTCAGCACTCTGAACATAATAATGTGTAGTCATATGAGGATTATATGCTTTATAAGCATTAACATAATCAACAACCGGATCATTAGTGATTTTCTTTGGTTCCTCTTTCTTGGCTTCTACTTTCTTCGGTACCTCCTTCTTTGGTTCTTCCTTCTTCTTTTCTGGTTCTTTTGCTGGCCCAACTGAAACAATTGTTGTATTACAGTGTCTTCTTAGTTTCTTTACAATAAGAGTTGCATCGACATCTCCAATTACTGTTAATTTCTTGTCTTTCATATCTATTGATACCGAATCAACCCCTGAAAGCCCAGAAACTGATTTCATGGCTTTCTGTTTGCCTCTGTCGTCGTGCAAATCAACGGAAACTATAATTTTCTGCATCTTTCACAAATACTTCAGGTCAGTAGTAGTGACAAAGAGAAATTTATGAGAACAAATTGAGTACGGGAGAATTGGATTAACAGAAACAAAAGAGAATTGTAGTGAGGAAGGTGAAGGTTGGATTGATGGATGCCAAATGAGATAAGACTGAATGTGGTTTATATACAGGGTTGTAAAGTGCGTAAACAGTGAAGTATGATTGAATCTTTTTTAAAGTGTTTCGAAGAAGGAACACGAGTAGTGGACAGCACTACACTATCCATTAAAGAGATATGAGACGGCTAATTGACTTTGACTAGGTAATTGTTCTCCTTCTATTGACTACACTGTGCTCAAAATTACCACACCTGACCTCGCATTGTCGATGTAAATTATCCTTTCCCACGTTTTTCTTAATTTTACACCGTGCATTCCACTCTATCAAGATTTTTCTTCTGTTTCTCGAGTTTTTTTCGTGTGGGACAGGTATGGGCCTGCTCCTGCCACAGAATTACCATCCAAGATCCAATTTACTACGTCAAGACTTGAAGGTGCTACTGCTAGTGTTGTGTCCAATGCAAAAAAGATTTACTAGATGTACGTCAACCGATCCTTGTTATGGCATTCAGTGGGAGAAAAAAATAAAACGAATTTCCCTTTGAGAAGTTCTTTTACTCATCCAAGAATTAGTCATGTCTCGTTGGTGAAACTCCATCACAGAGAGAAAAATGTTATGTTTTCCAACTCGTAATCACTGCGTCCCCTACCTTGATATTGCATCACTCACTCTGGCTGGACGCCGCCTTGTACTACAAAGAAATATATCGTTTCTGTGATTTAAGTCTTCAATCATAAAGTATTTCCTTCACTCATAAGAATGGATATTATATCTGTTTCTGTGTAACATTTGAGGATCCATAGTAAAAAAAATCACATTTGATAATATAAATAATATTTTGAATCCGCTCTAAGCATTAATAATGAATTTGAATGAATAAAAATAAAATTTTACAAAAATTAAATACCAATTAATTTCGTCATTGTTATAACACCACCACCCTTCACTAATAAATGATTTTAGCAAATAACACAGGTATTAGGATTTTCTTCGGCACATGGAGCATAGTAATTCGAGGTCATGCGAGGATCATAATATGGTGTAATCATACGAGGATCATAATGATGTGCGGGCATACGATGATCGTAGTAAGGTGTAGGCATCATATGAGGATTAAATGGTTCAACTTTCTTGATTTCTTCTTTCTTGGGTTCTTCCTTCTTTGGTTCAATTTTTTTCGGCTCTTCCTTTTTTGGTTCCTCTTTCTTTGGTTCTTCCTTTTTGGGTTCTTCTTTCTTCTTTTCTTGTTCAACTGAAACCAGATTTGTATGACAATGTCTTCTTAGTTTCCGTACTACAATTACTGCATCAACATCTCCAATAACTGTTAATTTCTTACTATTCGTATCCATCGATACGGAACTAACTCCCCGGAGACCAGAGACTGATTTCATGGCCTTTTGTTTGCATCTGTCGTCGTGTAAATCAAGTTCCACAATGATTTTCTGCATTGTTCTTCTGAAAATTAATCAAGTAAGCGTAAGTACTGATATAGCACGACTAGTTTTAATGAAGTTTAAGAGCGCAAATTGAGTGAGAGATGCAGAAAGAGAACTATGTAGTGAGGAAGGTGAAGGAGGTTGGATTGAATGATGTCAAATGAGGAGACCCATTGGAGTTTATATACAGCATTGTAAAGTGCCCTATACAGTGAGGTCAAAGTGTTTCGAAGAAGGAACTCAGTACAGTGGACAGCACGTTTTAAGACGGCTGGCTCACTGACTTGACCACACTTTATCTCTAGACTTTGTTGGTGCTAGTTTTGTATGTTACGCCTTTCCGTCAATTAGGAATGACATCCTTCTAATGCTCAGAAATTTATAAAATGTGGTAAAGTTGTCGTCTAGAAAAACCCATGAAGAATCCTGGAGAACACGATATAAAAATGTAAACCGCCATTTAGATTAATCATCGCGATTCAATTATGTAACCGAGTTAAGAAGAAAAAGATGATCACTTTTTCATTTCTTTTTGGTATATTAGACCTTAATAATGGAGGTTTGGGGCGTCCAAAATGGGACTAGTCATGTTGTTGCATGCCCTGAAAAACACAGATGATCACTCGCTAATTAAAAATTGTACACCATCTGGTAAGAGAGAGTTCCAAACTTCCACGCGAAATGTTATGAAACCTAGCTACAATGAAAAATTGATTGCAGGAGAGTTACATTAAGGGATATTGGTGCACACAATAATTGTGCTAATACCAACCGTGACAAACCATGATCACTTAAAATGTCTATTACACTCTACTAAAGATAATAAAGGAATTTATCCTACAGAAGAACAAAAAATATCTCCCGCAAAAGAAGAATCATGTGAGGAGTAACTACAAAAAAATAGGATACAGGACTCCTAACCTGCTATATATAAGATAAGGTAGTAGAAGTAGTGTAAATCGATATCTTTATGCAACCAATCAGGCTGACCTTGTTTACCTGTAGTGTTGTGAATGATAGATAATTGGGCCGACCGAGCGAAGAGAGGGAGGACCTTTATATGACCACTTTTTTGTAAATAGTAAGTGATCAATTGACACAAAAAGATTGGATTTGGCAGTTACTTCTTTTTGGTAGTGTGCACCTGCAAAACCAAATATGCCCCTCTTATAGCTGGATTTTTTTGTCAAACTGACTTAAAGGTCGCGGGTTCGAATCCCGGCAACCTCCTTTTTTTTCTTTTCCTTTTTTTTATTTTTCCCTTCGTGCTTCCTCCTTCTCCTTCGTTATTTTTTCTTCTTCGTCCCCAAACTCCAACAGAGATACTCCAGAGAAACGCCACCTCCACCTCGCCGCACCACAACCTCCATCACCATCGCCGAAACCAGATCTATTTCCTCTTTCAAGTTAATACCCCTCTTAAGATTGAAATTGGGAAATTTTAGTGACCTAATTTGAGGTTCTATTGATGATATGGTGGTTCAATTGATGAGAAATTAGTTGGGTTTTCATCTTCTTCATTAGGGTTTCAATTGAGATACTTTAATCTATAGAGAATTCAGTCGAGACAAAACTCAAATCGGTTCACTCAAAATCCAACCAGGGTTTCAGAATTACTCCATAGATATCTTTTTCAAGCCTTCTAGGGGCCTAAGACAAGGTGATCCCCTATCTCCTTATCTGTTTCTTTTTTGCATGGAAACTCTTTCTAGAACTCTCATTCATGCTGAGGAATTGGGTCTTATAACTGGAATCAAGATCTGCAAGAATGCACCTTCCATCAACCATCTTCTATTCGCTGATGACTGTATGGTCTTTTGCAAAGCCAACAAGATTGAAGCCCAAAACATTATGGATATTCTAAATATCTTTGGTGAAACCTCTGGTCATCTCATCAACTTCAAAAAATCAGGAGTTTTCTTCAGTAGAAACACTAACCCAAGTTTTATCCCCAGCATCAACAACATTATGGGTGTTCAAGTGCTCCAGCTGGATGACAAGTACTTAGGCTCCCCACTATTTACTCACAGAAGAAAAATCAAGTCTTTCAAACCTGGTGTTGACAAGCTAAAGATAAGACTCTCCAGCTGGAAAAATTCCCCTCTAAATCCTGCTGGGAGGGACGTTCTCATTAAATCTGTGACTTCTACAGCTAGTATTTATCAGATGAACTTCTTCAGAATCGCAAAACAAACCTGCCAGGACCTCAACAAACTTCAAAGGGATTTCTTCTGGGGGGAAAGTTTGGAGAACCCTAAAGGCTATTATCCAAAATCCTGGACTGCAGTCTACAAACCCAAAGAACTGGGAGGCTTAGGTTTCATGAATATGGAACTCTTCAATAGCTCTATGATCACCAAAATTGGCTGGAGACTTGAACAGGATAAGGACTCTCTCCGGTATAAACTAATGGATGCAAAATATCTAATTGGCAGAAATGTGCTTAACATGGATATCAAACCAAAAGATGGAGACTCCTGGATATGGAAACGCATTCTGGGAGACATCGGCAACATCCAACAACATTGTTCTTGGAGAATTGGTAATAGAAAGAAGATCAAGATTTGGGAAGATATCTGGATCCCAAATATCCCCACAAGACTCAGCAAACCTACTCACTGCCCACACTCCATTGAGACAGTTGAAAATCTTCTTCAACCTAATGGAAGTTTGGATAACATTCTGGTTCAAAACTACTTTAATCCAACTATTGCTCAGGCCATTCTAGCTCTAGATACTCACCCAGGAGGGGAAGACAAGATCCAGTGGAACCTAAATGACTCTGGAAAGTTCTCTGTCAAGTCTCTCTACAAGGCCAAGATGGACAACCTTTACAGAAATGATACTATAACAAGAAATTAGGGAGCTATCTGGAGTATGGACATTGCTCCAGTTATCAAGATCTTTATTTGGAAATGTGATCATGAAATCCTACCCACTAATGCTAAATCAGCCAGCATTCTGCACTACATTGATCCTTTATGCCAAATACACATATCTTCCTAAATTTCCCTGCTGCCACCTCTGTATGGCATGAAATAATTGGTCCCTCCCATGATCAGTTTGATAACACAACAACCTTCATGGAATGATTAAACTCCTGGTACCTACCTGGAGCTGACAGTGAAAAAAGAAAAACTTATGCCACTACTTGTTGGTTCATCTGGAAGGCTAGGTGTGACCTGGTTTTCAGTCACATTCAGCCAAATTCCAGACAAACCTCAAACTGCATCAGGCAGCACTTATGTGATCATAACAGAATCCACCACCTACCAACACATATTATGAATACTTTCTCTCTGAATACTGGAGAGCTTGAAACAACAAAGGAAAACAACATTTCTCCTTACACTTTGAACCAGTATCCCAGAGTGTACTTTGGCTTAACCATAAAGATATGCACGCTCCAAGACCCTGAAAGCTTGATATATTTTTCTACTCTAACTATTTTGGATTTTGCAGGAAACCCCATTGGTACCAGAGGACACCCAAGCCACTCTAGAGATTGGGGAGCAACAAAAGGAGCAGACTTAGCATTCTTATGGGCCAAAGATTTGCAGCACACCAATATAGAAATACAGCTGAATCCATGGAAATCCTGGTCCGATTTAAGTTACTTTATCACAAGGCTGTCAAAGGAAGATTTAATCTCAGTTATCACGAAACCTTAAGCAGTGAAGAAGAAGACAATGACACCAGAATCAATCCAGTTACTTTTATTTTAATTAGTCTCAAAATTATCCATAGAATTCAAAATTTGGATACTCTTAATATAGCACTAGCTTGTAAGAACAATGCTGGCAGGACTAGTGGCAGTAGTAATGCCAACAATATGTAGTGGCCTTAGACTCTTTTTTGTCTCAGTTTTTTTCTATATAAAAAAAAATCTATGTTCAAAATAGTTGCTTAATTAACCTTGATTCATTTTGGCTGATGAAGGTATGTGCTAGATTTCCCAATTTCAATCTACTACAAAACTGGGAAATTTCTCAATTTCAATTTCTATAATACAACAAAACTGGGTGTTATGTATGGTTTTGAATGAGATTGAATATCAAATTGGAATCATTATTTAATTTCGAATTTATAGTTTAAGTTTCGATTGAATTCCAGATTATCATCTTCTTCATTTTCCAGATTCAGGTGAAGATTGAGATCTTACAGGGAAGATGGAGACTGGAAGGAAGAGAAGATGAACTGTTGGTCTTGGTAACTGGTTATGCAGTTGAGAGTTAGCAGGTGGAATTGGTACTGGTGGTATAGAAACAGAACTGAAATGGTTAGTTGAGTGTGAAATGGCAATGAGATTCTAGCTGCTGGTGATGACTGAGCAGATACAGGCAAGTATGGTTGTTTTCCTGTAAAACTTGATTGCTTTTATCTACTACTTATGAATAATGAGGTTACATTTTTTAGTTTAGTTAGTTTTTTGGTGACTAAGATTAGAGTTACAAGCAGAGAATAGGAAACTTCTCTTGTTATTCTGTGGCTGAGCAAGTACTGAGAAGAGTGGCTTGCAGTTACTGAATGACATTCTTTCATTATTGAGATGCTCCAATCCATGTAATAATTGTGAACATATAGAGTTGCACATGTTTTTGTGAGTAAAGTTAGTGATTGATTCTAATGATGGGGATTAAGCAATTATGAAGTTGACTCTGCTAATTTTAGGGTTTTGAGATTGAAGAAATGGTGCAACTTATGAATGGGTTTTGCAGTCAGTGATGTGACTGAAGCTGAGACTGGCTAGAAACTGGAATGGTGTTGATGAGGTGATTGCAGTTGGTAGCAATGAGCTGTAGATGTTGAGGTGGTTGTGGTCATGAATGTTAGCTGGTTGGTGCTGTGGAATTCTGGCGTTGTTGGTGTTTACGGTCAGGGAGAACTGAAATGGGTACTGGTGGTGCTGAGAAAGAGAATGAGAAGTGACAGTGGCTGGATGTTGTTGAATGCACCGGAAGTGGTAATGCTGTTGGACTGAAATGTTAAGAATGACTTAAGGATGTGCTTTTGAAGTGTGCAATTGGCACTGAGATGAGCAAGTGTTGGTGGTACTGATATTGACTGAGATGGAGCATTGCAGTTGTTTGAATGGAATGAGACAGGATTGGAGCTGTAAAAAGTGGCAGTGAAGTTGGTGGTTGCTGAGCAGGGAACATGAAATGTGATCTGTTGGTGCTGTGAACTGCAGGTGGAGTTATGAATCAAGGTGGAGGATGATGTTGTCTGATGCAGCTGTGAACTGTTGCAGGAAATGATGAAGCTACAGAAGGTGCAGCTGTAATATGTTGGTGGCCTGGCAGAGAAGAGGAGAAAAAAGAACTAGTTTTTGGTAGACTGGAAGAACATTGTATGTAGAGAAAATGTGGGTGATAGACTGATAGTTGTTTTGCCGTGGTGCTGATTTTCTTTTGGCTTTCATTTTTCATTTTGTAGTGTGGTACTAGAAGCAGTAAGTACAAATGGCTTTCAGACGTTCTTCACTTCATTGGAGCCCTTGATTCGAAAAGTGGTAAGTTATGCTCTTCTTATCAAATATTATGCTGAGATTGGTAAAGTGTAGTTGCACGAAATCCCACAACTAACACCCCTTAATAATTTCTAGATCTAAATCATATTCAACATGAAAATGAAGATGAAATGCTAAAAATATAAAATGGACACAAAGATTTTTTACATGGTTCGATCAATGTGATCTACATCCATGGTTCTTCACTATAAGTGTTGGAATTACATGAGTATTACATTCAGAATCTCCATTAATGGGTTTTTGGGTAGAGCCTTAGATCTAGTTTTAGGTGATGGAGGAAGGAGATGGTGTGCCTCTTTTTTACAATTATGTGTCCCTCCTCTTTTCTCTCTCCTGCTCTCTTTCTTTAAGTAGTAGGGCAACTAGAATGGTAAATTATAAATATATCCTTTACTTACAAATGAAGGAAACTTGGCTCAGATAATATGTATGCGATCCTATTTTGCTAACTTTCTTCGACTCTAGAATAGCGTCATGCGGTGAGTGCCATTTTTTGTATCTACATAAAGAATTGCAGCTAATAATTCTTTTGGTCATGTGACTCATGGTGCCTTTACTGTTTCATATTGCCATATGCAAATGCGCAATAATGGAGTACTTCTTCGCATAATTCTTAAAAGTCTTTAGGTTAGACGTTCTTTTTATATACAAGGATGCTTGGGTAGTTGTTATGCTATGGAGAAGCTTTTTGATATTTCAAGGCTTTTTGTGTTATAACATTCAGAAATGAGTTCTTGGGAGTGGAATTAAAACTGACAAGTGTGTTTAGGGTTCTTAAAATTTCCTAAGCTTATATGCCACTATCAACAAATTTTAAGTATCCTTCTAAGTTAACATTGTATTTTTGTAGAACCTTTTTTCTCTATAATTTAAGTTTCTAAAACTCAAGAACAATTCAATGTCTACAGGTACGAAGATGATTCTCCAGACTTGAGAGAAGTGGCCAGAATCCTTAATGACACGCTACACGTACGAAATATGTCAGAAGGGTCGTTGTGAGAGTGTGTGATGTAGTGACACGCAGAGCAGCACGTTTAGCAGCTGCCGGTATAGTAGGAATCTTGAAAAAGATTGGAAGGGATCGTAGTGGAGGAATATCCAGGGGAAGAATGAAGAGTGGAACCGAATCATCGTTTAAGACGAACAGTTATGACAATTGAAAAAAAAAAAAATTACATTATTAACATAATACAATTTTGTTTTACAAATTAGAATTATGAAAAAAATTGTCTGAACATCTCTTGTACAATTTTTTTCTTTCCTTTAGAGCATCTCCAACAAAATGTGTAAAAAAAATCCTACGTGGATTTATTATTTAGTCCTTTTGTTTATGTGGTCTATCCAGAGAGCAAATTTAGGACCTTATTTCTAAGAAACTATCTCCAACAGTTAGAGATTTTCATTTCTTAGAATTAATTATTAAAAGAGAAAACATTACGTGGAGTGCATCCGAAGGTGTAGTTAACACTTTCTTCAAGACCTTCTTATTTAGTATGACACCCCTCCTGATTTATAGGACCTACTGTTGGAGATGATTTTAGTTAAAATGAGGGTCTAAAATCCTACTTGTCATATAAAAAATAAAATTATAACCCTCTATTGGAAACGCTCCTACACATCTGAATCTGTGCAATGACATAGTGGTATCGTTTCGTCAAATTCTTCGGTTGGCCCTCCCACCGTGACAACGGTTATACCAGTATATATGCACACAATTAAGTTACTTGACAATGATTTTTTTTTTTTTTTTGGAAGGATAAACTTCACGATTATAAATGTTAGATGTGCGATTCCAAAAAATTGGTGACAGGTGATGCCATGATGACATGTAACCAACACCGACTAGGTTGGAGTTTACAACAGTTGTTGCATTCCCTATTGTTACTGCCCATCTTGTTTTTACAAAATGGGAAACTGAAAACTCAATGTAATCAAAGTAATCAGCACAAATCTCCTGACCAACTTTCAAGCAACTAAATTATTATTATTTTTTTTATTTTTTTTGTGATATTCAATAACTGCAAATATACCGTCTGTTTTTTCCTCCAAGTCACAAATGAACAGATTTTGCAAAGTGGACCAGTAGGTTTGAAGGGTTTCATCAGAAATACAAGGGTTTCGGTCAAGCACATCACAATTGTAGAGCTTCTGTACAGTTCAAACTTCGCCATATAAAAAGATGAGAACCTTCCGATCTGAACAAGAGACCAGCGACTTCGAGAGGCGTTTGCTTTCATCGTTGTTTAGTTTTTTTTTTTTCTTCCTGTTTTTGGCGTTTACCGTTTAGGCCTATTCCTACGCACATGTCAAACACCATCATTTGACACTTTAGCACCCACTATGGGTATGCCAAAGTGTCAAACATATATGCCTATATGTCAGGGCTCGCATATAGACAGAGGAGAAAGGCTTGGTTGGGACTTGTTTGGGAATAAAAGCTTGGTTGTTGTTATAGTTGTTGCCGTTTCGAGCCATAACTTGCAGCAGAACTGAACTTGAATGACCATTCAACAGTAGGACAGTAAGCAAGTAAAATGATCAAACTCCGACACTTGCTCCAGCTCCTAAGAAAAATCAAGAATAAAATACACAAGATCGGGTCAAAACAATCATTCATAACTAAATCAAACAAAGTTAAAAGTGAACTTATCAGGGACGGGAAGATGTAAAGTCACTGGATTGGAGACGGGATACTTCTCATACAATTAAAGCATATGTAGAGAAAAAGAAACATTCATTGGATATACTCCCAGCATAAATGTTACAGGAACTCCTATGTTGCAGACTAAGCTTCTAAGAAGACGTGACACACTCAACAGAGAATAAAGGGTAGTTATCAAACACCAAACAGTATCCAAAGCTTATTAAAGAGCATGCATACTAGATAGCAGAGCTCACCTCCTTTCCTCTTTTTCATAGTCACGTCCCGGTCAGAGCTTTCCTTGTGCCCGCTAAGGTGGCAAAAAAATGATGTAAGGTAAATTTCAATCAATAAGCTCCCATCAAAAGTTGATATAAGTAGCAAACATACTGAGAAGAGTATTTACCTTGGCACTATTGACTTCTTTGGTCATAGTCTGATGACCACCATCTTGTCTTTCTTCCTAAACATAAGACGGGGAGAATTTTTATTCACTCAATTAAGCTTCCATTTCAAGATAATATACATGCCGAGAACAGTGAGCAGAGTATTTACCTTGATGTTGCCATTAGGGTTCCTTAATACGACTACACGTGGGCGGACCATCACCGATACAATCTATATTTTCTTGCGACATGTTATAGGCAGCCTCTAGTTCTTTATGATACACCTGTGACGAGAAGAAGGTGAAAGAAAATTGAGAATCAGGTACACTCGATGGATGATAATTGATCTAGAAAACATATGTCAGTTATTACCTCGAGCCGGCTTTTAAATCCATCTACATCTTGAATCCTGATTGTTTCGGGAGTAATTATTTGTTTCTCGAGCTCATCCCCTTTAGCAGCTGCTCTTAACAGCACATCTGGTTCCTTGGCATTGGTAAATTGAAGGTAATCTTCCAAATCCTCGTTATTTAGCTTCTCTACAATCCAATCCCGAAAGTCAGCATCTGGAGAGATTGTACCTTGTCCCTTTAAGATGCGGTCAAGTTCGCCGAGCAGCTGTTGTAAAAGAAAAAAACAAGTTGCTAACAGCAGTACAAGAGATTACTTAGTACTACAGGGAGCATTTCAAGGACAAGAGTCTAGAGTTATGACTAATCATACCATGCCTATTTTCTTAAGAGCATAAATGATTGCAATCTGACGTCTATAATTATTTCTAATGCCATCCGCAACATCAAGTTCCAATAGAGTGCGAAGTTTCTGAAAGTAAGATGCCCATAAACACAACTCAATTAGACCTCCGCATCATAACAATGTATGTAGCAGATCCAAAAATGAAAACGACCCAATATCAGAATGCACGTACCTCGAGCAATTCCAAATCGGCGAGTACCTCCGTTCTGTCTCTATGAATTTGATAAAGAGTCGTACGCTGACAACTAACAATCAGAGTATTCAAAAAAGACTCTCTGTATATGGCAGCTTATTTTTCCAATCATCAAGGAGATGTTTCAATTCAGCCCTGAAGTTTAAACAAATGAAATTCAATTGGCTGTATATCCTAATTTATACAATAAAATAAAATAAAAACCCTAATTACAGAGAAGAAGAAAAAACCCAAATTAGACAAGATTTATGAAATACCTATGCTGCGAAAGTTTACTCCGCCACATTTCCAAGGTTGAGTTGGTCGATTTCACCGTTTCTTTTTTCTTCGTTTCTTCTCCGGACAAACCCATAGCGGCGGCGACAACTTCTTTCTTTCTCTTTCTATTATGTGAAGGAAAAGAAAAAGATACAGTAAGATGGGGTTCTAAGTTCTAACCTATATAGGAGATGGGATTTCCAAATCTGGTGCACCCAAACGCGACTGACGCGTGTCGTTTATTCATTTAAGGTAGTACAGTGACCACCTCCTAATTAGTTTTTTACTTTTTTGGTAAATCTTGGAACTAAGTCCAACGAGTCCAAATTTCTGCACCCCTTTAAAACCGGGGTGCACATTTTGGCTTTTCTTATTGGCTTAAATTTGGTTGAGTGGTTTTAAATATTTAACTGTTGTTTGTATCTACTAGATTTGTGCCCGTGCTACGCACCGGGCATTTTATTTCTTTTAATTTCGTGTGCGTGGGGCTTCGCCCCGCCCAGCCCCGTGGGGATGCATTTTTGATTTGGTGTGCGCGGGGCTTCGCCCCGCCCCGTGGAGATGCATTTTTTATTTGGTGTGTGCGGGGATTCGCCCGGTCCCGTGGAGATGCATTTTTTATTTGGTGTGCGCGAGGCTTTGCCCCGTCCTGTGGCGATGCATTTTTGATTTGGTGTGCGCGGGGCTTCTCCCCGCCTCGTGGCGATGTATTTTTGATTTGGTGTGGCGAGCAAACAAATTAAATAGGTGGAGAATATGTGTATATTTTATTTATTTTTTCATTTTATTTTCGCATAAAATATGTGGATTTTTTTTCCCCTTTAAATATTCATTTTATTTTTGCAAAAAATATGTGGATTTTTTTCCCCTTTAGATATTAATTTGGAAAAAAAAAGTTCTTATACGATAGATACTCGATTTCCAAATTGAATTTGGACTTCCATAAAATTCCAAACACGGTAGGTTAGGTTTTCCTTTCGAGTTTGTAATTTTTAAACCAATCATACGTTGCCAAGTGTCCTCGTGAATTCCAAATTGAATTTGGTTTCCTTTTTTTTATCTATTTTTATTCTTTTTAAACCAATTATATGTTACCAAGTGTCTTCGCGAATTCAAAATTGAATTTAGTTTCCTTTTTTTATCTTTTCCTATTCTTTTTAAACCAATCATACGTTGCCAAATGTCCTCACCAAAACGCTCGTTTCACAAAACTCAAAAGAGGCCTATTTCGACCAATAGAAAGCAAGGATTTCCTCACCATTCAACGTGGGAGCTTTATTTGTGTAAGGCCTTTAAGTCTTTAGATTTTCCTTGACCAATTTTTTTGGTAGAAAGAAATTTTTATTAATATCATTTGCTAGAAAACCACAAATAGATGGATTAAAGTTTCCAAAGAATTCCAGTGATGTTGTTGTTTGACTAACATTGTTAGCAATAGCATCAGCAAATTGATTATCATCTCCTCTCAAATTGATTAACATTGTTAGCAATAACATTGCTGTGCTTATTGAATATGGATCATCCAACAAGCACTCGTTATTGGATTTCCTTAATGCTCGGTATAAGAATGTGGTAAAAGTTATTTCGTCAAAATCTGTGTTAATCTGCCCGAATCCATCCATATGATTTTCGTGTAAGGCTGATCATTTCCAAAAAATCCTAAAGTAATTTAAGTCCATGGTCTGTTAAGAACGACAGAGCGATTATATATGAGGTTGCATATTTTCTCTTGAAACGTCCTAATTGGGTAAGTAAAAGTTTAACATTATGCTAAGTCCCATAATGTCCAAACTTGGTGGACATCTTCCGAAATCCCTTCTTCTATTTTTGAGCAAGACGTTGACATTGTATGCTAGTCTAGCTGTAGATTGTATGTTCCTTTTTTTCGTTCCGGCAGAGCAGGCGTCAAAAAAAAAAAAAAAAAAAAAAAAAGTTTAACTGTTTTAATAACCTGGCTAATTTGGGACCTAGTCCACTTATTTGGGGCCTGCTACTAGATGACAAAAAAGGTCATTAGAAATAACTTTGACACCACCCCTTATCCAAGAATTATCTAAGTGCCTATTTTACCCCTGATTAATAGCATTAATTAATCGTATTAGGTGTTAATTATGTTTTAGATGTGAGATCAACTAATGTTAAAGTGTTCTTCAAAACATCAAACAACTTAAATTTTTTGATTTTTTTTTCGTAAACAGTACCCAGAATCGGTTTACGTTCATGCACTCGTAAACCGATTCTGGGTTGGTGTTTCCAAAATTAACAGAGGACTTCCATAATCGGTTGACGTTGGCATATATATAATCTGATTAACAAAATCGGGGTTTTCTGTGACATATATGAACCGATTGTTGTCTTTCATAATAAAAAAAATTCTTCATTCATTTCATTATCTTAGGAATCACGGATGCATTTAGCACATGCATCAAGCCTTTAAACCCCCTAGGCGACCCTAGTGGACGAGTTATAGTCTCATGAGGGTTTACATAGAGATCTACCCACAAAACCTACACAAAAACTTCTAAAACCATCAATCTTCGTCGGAGGAATCCGATTCCGTTCACCCACCATCATGATCTCCGGGGCGTACTCCGGAATTTCGGATACCATGAAGTGATATCTTGCATCAAATGCGAATGCTTCCCCCTTTTCCCCCAAGTAGCGTGCTTTCACGACTTCATGATACAAAAACACGACACAAAATTACTTTGTTAGTAGTGTTTAATTGGAAGATCAAACCACATGGATCACGTAAAATAAACAACAAAAACACTTACAAATTGTTCAATTGACAAGCTAAAGTGGCTAGCGTTCAAAATACGATGTTGGATAGCTAAATAAGCAAGTATCGCATTTTCGATGACTTGGTGCCTATCATGGACTTGTTGAACACTTCTTCCATTAGGATTCCCAAAATCTTGCATATATTTGTTATGCACCTTTGTCCAAAAGGTTTTTTCTGTGAGGGTAAATTACCCGATGGCCACGTGTCAACATCTCAAGGGATGGTCTCATGATAAGATGATGAGATAAGAGCATTGGATCATATTCTAAAAAGGTGATTTCATATTAATCGAGACACCTGCTACAACATTACATGAACGACGCATGTAAGGAGTGGTCTAATCAACTCAGACAGTCAAGTCTAAAAAGAAAGACTGCATTTAATGAAGGATCAAAAGAGGCGTGGACGAATCTACATCGTATCAGAAGGCTCGGGCGATCTATACTATAACCCAAGGATGATGCAGCACGAGGTTCCCCAAGAAAGAGAAACATGATGACGTACGGAGCGAGACGACTCGGAAGGAGAACCAAGCAAGTCATCACGACGGATAGTATAGAGCTTATCCGAAGCAATGAGAAGATGTACGATAGCTCTACCATCTCGGCTAGGCAAGGCCTTCACGAGTCTAATTTTCCTATAAATACCAGTCCATATAGAAGGAAATGGACATGTAATTTTAGATGGTCTTTCTACAGAGAATTCCTGAGGGAGATCTAGAGAAAGAGAGAGTGAGAAATCTAAGTGATATTTGTAGCTCTTTAAAGGGTAAAACCTTAATCAATAAAGAAAACATCTTCTTTCCCGTGGACATAGGTCTTCATGGCCGAACCATGTTATATGCTTGTGTCAATCTTTACTTTTCATGTTCTTAAGTTACATCTTGTTTATCTTTGAATCTTGCATATCAAGTAGTTTATATCCTTTAAATCTATTTGGGTGTAGCCATCAGAAAAGATGCAACTACATTTTGGCGCTAGAAACAGGGAGGTATGAAGATCTAATCTACCTCCCTAGTAACAGCTCTATAGTTTTTTCATAATCTCCTGAAAACCACTGTGTAGAATTCTGTTAAAGTTCATGAGTAGATCTCGGACTCAACATGATCCACACGATCAGTGAAGTCCTGAAGACCCTCATAATCATCAGATCTACATATCTTTTGCTGATTTTCTTTAAGATTTTCATTCTTTTAAGATTTCCTGTACCTTCCTCAAGATGCTCAAGAGAGTTGAAGATCGGAGTGAAAATGAAGTTTTAAGCACTTCAAAACATCACTCAAACGATATCCTCCATAAAAGAGCTGGGAAGAAGTCTAAGTTAGTAAACTTTATAAGAGAAAATATCGTCCTATGAAAGTTGAAAAGACAAGTTGTTCATGATGATTCTTCATCTTTTAAACTCAAGATAATCCATAGTCTTCTTCTTAGAAATCTAACTATAAGTCAATGGGAAGGGTTAATGAGTACATAATCATTCATCAAACTCAAAGTTTATTCATAATCAAAAGTTTAAAGATGATGAGAAATGTTTCCTAAAATGGGAAAACGTACTCAATCGTCATAACTTGGTCTTTTCCTAGTAAAGGTATGACGTGTAGAAGGAGGTAGTTTTCTCGAAAAAAAAGGCAAACAAAACACCTTAGTCCATCACTAAAACTTTATGCAAGTAGGGAATGTTTTGACATCTTCACATGTCTCCAAAATTTACCAAAAAGTCTTCTTGTACTAAATTGTCTAGTCTGAACTATGACTTAGTAATTGCACATGACCTGCAAATTTAGGGTCCCACTTTTCTAGAAGAAAAGAAAAATTAAGCATTATTGCATATATCGCAGGTAAGGCGATGGCGACGAGACGATCCGCTTGCACGAGTCAAGGTGAAACCGGTGGAGCCCAATCCGAAGGACTAGATGGAATGAAGCCAGGCGAAACCATACACCACGGTGTACTCCCAGGAGAAGGACAGCCCGATAACCAATATCGGGAAGGGTTAACAGATAACTCTAGCTCTGAAAAAGAGGGAAATCCCTTCGAAGGACAGGACGATATCCATCTAACTCAACCAGGAGGGTTGAATCCTTTGCCAAGGCAAACGGTGAACAACGAGGGAAAGAAGGACGATCCTTCAAACCTCCGAGACACTACTGCAACCATTGCAGCTAATCTGAAAGCGCAAGAAACGCAGGAGGAGAGAATGAAAAAGTTAGAAAGGCGTAACAGGAGGCTAAAACGGAAAAACCGTAAACTAAAATACAAAATGAAGAAGAAGGTGCCACTCACTACCGTAGAGGAAGCCCCCGAGGAGAAGAATCCTTTTGATAACTTACAAGACGATGAGCGATTCCATATCCCTCACACCTCGAACGAGGAGACAACGGATTGCTTTCCCAGGGGAAGCAGAGGGGTCCCAAACGAGGAGGAGAGTCCGTCAGAGGGATCGTCCGATGTCGATCCCAAGCATAGACGAGAAAAGAAAAAGGAAGACGAAGTAAAAACCAACTGCGTGGACGAAAACCACGCAGTCATAAACCCCAAACGAGGGGAGACTTCAAAGTCAACTCGCTCTAATATAGTGATGTACGCCGAGCAATCGGACGAGAACTCAGGGCGATCAAGATATCGCCGCCTAGAAGCTTCATTCTCGCCCGAAAGAGCGCAAGGATGAAGGAAGAAGGCCGAAACGAGGCACAATGACGATCAATTACAATCCCGACTCTGTCAACTCGAAGCGATGTGCAGAGAGGCTACAGGAAAACAAGAATGCAAAAAGTTGGCGGAAGTGATGCAAGAGGCTGGACAATCTCCCCTGTCGGAGAGTCCATTGGCCCAACCATTTCCAAGGAAATGCTCGCTCCCAACGTTTGCAACTCCCTTCAACGGGACCGGCAATGCGATCGAACATCTCAGATCCTACCGCATGACACTGACATAGTGGAATCATTACGACGTAGTGATGTGTAGGTTCTTTCCAGCCTGTCTAAAAGACGAGGCCCTAATGTGGTTCAATAACATGCCGAAAGCATCGGTTAAATCATTTGATCATCTGTCCGAGTTATTCTTGGAAACATACATACATAACAGCCGAGTCAAGCCATAAATCGATATGCTATTCCAATTAGCTCGAGGACCAAATGAGTCGCTCCGTTCTCTGGTAACTCGCTGGAGAAAATTATGCGCCGAGATCGGAAGGGTACCAGAGGCCTACGCGATCTTGGGCTTCAAAAACAGTCTAAGGAAGACAGACCCCATATTCGTCCGCATGTACGAAACCATGCCACCTTGTCTAGGAAAATTGAAAGAGATTCAAGAGGACTACATAGCCCTTGAAGAGCTCCAAGATGGGACCTATGATAAATTGGTTAAAGGAACCAATAGAGGAGCAAATGTGATAGAACCACAAAACCCTCAAGCGCCAGCCGAAGGAGCAGGGTGACCCAACAATGGGTCAACTCAGTTCGATAAACATCGAAGTGGATGATGGAAAGGGAGAGACCAAACCCAACAAAAGAAGGGAAAATTTGTAGACCCAGTCTACACAAAGCTAAACGTTCTTATTTCCGAGATCTTCAAGAAGATCGACGGAAAATGTAAGATCACTTACCCGTGGAATAGGGGACAGCAGCCCGAGCGCACTAAAAACAGAACAGATTTCTGTGAGTTCCACCAATTCTATAGCCATACGACGGACTCGTGCAGAGATCTATAGAAAATGATCCAAGACATGATTAATGACGGTAAACTCCAGGAGTACATCGTGCATCCAGCGATCCAACCAGGGATAGGACCACCTGTACATTGCGTGGAAATTCCTCGCAAAGCACAATACTTAGGATGCAATACGATATCGCATTCAGTTATCACTGTTCCCACACCTGAAGGAAGTATCACAGGATGAATCCACAAGCGAAACTTCGAAGGTGACGAAGTCTTCAGTGTGGCAAAAGAACCTCCGATGCAAGAGTGGATGAAACAACCTATCAGCTTCTCAGCCTCTGAGGCACCTGATGGAGAACGAAACCACAATGACCCATTAGTGGTCACGATGGCTATCGCGCTCCCCGAGCACGAAGACGGAGGAGACAAACCAAAGGCATTGCCTAAGATACTGATCGACGGAGGAATTTCTGTCGAAATCTTATTCTACAAGACATTCAAACAAATGGGTCTCAGAGACGAGTGCCTAATACCATCTAGTTATAATATATTTGGCTTCAATGGCTCGTCGACCCGCCCAAGGGGCGAGGTTACCTAAGAAATCCGTGTAGGAAAAATCCTCACCCTAACTACGTTCTGTGTAGTAGATGTACTTTCACCCTACACAGCTATTGTCGGGAAATCCTGGGTCCATGGGATTAAAGGAGTCACTTCAACTTACCACCAAAGGCTAAGGTTTCCAACTACTGATGGGATCCCAAAGATCATCGGCGACTCAGGCGAAGCTAAGTACTGCTACAACATGGAGGTGCAAAATGGTGAGAACAGAGTAAATTATCCAAAGGTGAGGAAGAAAAGGGATAATAACGCCAAGAACCAGGCTGAAATCGATACATACATAGCAGTAACAAATAAAACGAGGCGCTCGGACAGTATACCGGCCTCGGGAGATATCCCAACCTCGGACTCACTAATGGAGCCCTTATAGCAATTACAGAGCCTCTCCGATGGCGGAGAGCTTAGGTCAAACTTCTCGACCTCGGAACCTACAAAGGAAGTAAACATCAGAACACCCGAGAATCCGGGTATGGTTAAGACTGAAACTCTCCTTGGCAGAGGGGAAGAGGAGAAGCTCGTACGAGTATTAAAAGAATTAATACTCCAATGTATTCACATGGCGCATGGAGGGCATGCCTGGGATAGACCCCGAAGTCTGTTGCCATAACTTGAAAATTAACCCTAAGCATAATCCCATAAGGCAAAAAAAGCGAAAGGTGGCACCAGAATACCACGAAACAATTCAAAACGAATTGAAAAAAATGAAGGCATCAGGAGTCATCCGAGAAGTACAATATTTAATATGGAAGTTTAACATGGTAATAGTACCAAAGAAAATTGGAGGAGTACGAATCTGCGTTGATCGTAACGATCTTAGTAAAGACTGCCTAAAGGACGACTTTCCATTCCCCAATATTAACTAGCTCGTAGAAGCAACATCTAGATACGAACTGTTATCCTTCATGGACAGATATTCGAGTCATACCCAAAGCCCCTCCTCCGAGGAAGATCATGAGCACACTACCTTCTTCACTCCCCGAGGTTTATACTGTTATACTAAGATGCCATTCGAACTAAAAAATGCTGGCACGACTTACCATAGAATGGTGGAGAAAATGCCCGACGGCTGGACATGTGAAACCCTAGAGGTATATACAGACGACACGCTCGTCAGGAGTAAACTTCCACAAGACTATGCAAACAAGCTCCTTCGTATAGAATACCAAAAATTTGGTAAACGAAGGCATGCCCCTCCCCTGGATTTCAAATCTGTACTAAGCCCTTGGATATTAGCTAAGTAGGGAGTCGACATCGTTGGACCCCTACAAGCTGATACAGGGCAATGAAAATATTTAATCGTGACCACATGTTACTTTACCAAATGGGTGAAAGCATCAGCCCTCAGGCACACCAGAGACCGTGACATCTTTAAAATCCTTTTCGTGCACGTCATATGCCGCTCCGATATCCCAACCACCATCGTTCAAATAATGGGGGCCAAATCCGAGGGAAATACACTGACCTCCTATTTAACTGCTTCAAGGCCACTAACAAAACCATCGCCAACATGCTCAAAAAGAAGCTATATGGACATGGGGCTAGCTGGTGTGAGCAACTAAACAATGTTCTATGGGCCTATCGCACCACTAAAAGACAAGAAAAAGGGATGACCCCCTTCGCTCTCACCTACGGCACAGAAGCGATCATACCAACTGAAGCGATGATCCCAACAACCAAGACCGAGGCTTGGGAAAAGAACCTAACCTCAGACAAGATACTCTCTAAGCTAGACGATCTCGAGGAAAACCAAGAAATATCCCTTCAAAGAATAGAAAACTATCATCGGAGGTTAGCCCGAGAATACAACAAACGTGTTCATCAGAGGAAATTTAGCCCAGGCGATAAATTCTGGCGCAAGACCCCACCATACCAGCGCGAGTCAGGAAAATTTGCTCCCATCTTGGAAGGACCAATTACAGTCATCGCCAAGGCAGGTGATGGAGCATATAGATTGCTGAAACCCAATGGGGAAGAACTAGAACACCCCTGAAATATTAAGTACCTCAAGCAATATAATGCTTAAGCAACCTAATGCTTAGAAGGCCAAACTATGAAAATAGGTTTTAATCCCTACTTATAAAAAGGTCATGGAACCTTACTCGAATGTACTAAGGGCTTATAAACCCTCTTTTGAGAATAATAAAATTACTCCTTTTGCACACTTGTTTCCATTGACTGTTTCTTTTCTTTATGTTTATTTATTTGTTCCTTTTACTTGTTCGCTTGCATTTTTTTGCTTTAATTTTTTGCCTTATTTTTTCTTGCATTTACATATAGAATAATCATACCACATGTGCATTATAACAAAAGCCCATCAAGATCATGGCACGGTGCTAGCCACACCTTCCATTCTACAAAGAATGATGCGGGTAAAATACCTAAGCTGCCTAAGACGGACACAGACCTAAGGCAGTGCCATCTAGCCAAATGAAGCGAGATTAAGCGGGGGACACCCTAAGCTACCTAAGATGGAAATAGACCTAAGGTAATGCCATCACGATCACGAAATCGGATGATGTCCTTCCATAATAGGAGATATCCATAATCAAGGTACTTTCCTTTGGCTAAGGCAAGAATCACTTGACTGAGATATTGCCCTCCAAGCAACGGTTAATAAGCAAGTGACTCAAATAACTGATCACTTAACCCAGGGGCAAGTGTAACCTAAACTGGACACTACTAAAAACCAAGCCCATGAAGGCATCAGGCTAAGGAAAGAAAGGAAATGTGCTAAACTCAAGTCTAACACCGTAAGAGATGCCCTATCCGATTAAGGAATTGATCACTCCTTGGCTTTGTTACCCATGGTTGGACCAATAGCATGCACAATACCTCCCCAGAGTCACAAGAATAAACATATAATACGATGTAATTTAACAAAAGAAACTATCATCCATATAAACAACTACTTCAAAAGAAAGTATCATCGCCTCCCACATATGAGGACTTACCAAAATATGAGTAGCAAAATAATGCCTCCAATACAGAAGAGGACTTGGTTAGCATGCTGACTAATAAAACCAATTAAATGTTGACTAGTAAGAAGCGCGAGGACTTACCAAGCAAACGATGTTTTCAAACATCCCCTCGAAAACAGTACGAGGCTTAAACACAAAACAAGAAAATAAAAAATTCTTAAAAGGCAAGGCCTATACGAGCAGGAGAATTGATGAACTTAAGCTTACCCATCACCAGGAGCACCCTGATCAGTATCCATCTGATCCTCGCCCTCGGCAGCATCAGGAGCAACTTGCTCGGTCTCGGGCTCAGCAGGATTAGGAGAAACCGTAACATTAGCAACAACAGCTGCAGCAACCCTTTGACGCTCATGAAGGATGGCATCCCTGCATGCATTTGTCATCTTGACCTTGTACTCAGCATGAAGATTGCTCATCTTCTGATGCTTATCAGCACGTTCAGCCTCCAGCTCTTCCTCATGAAGATTCACCAAGTCATTGAGCTCCTCATACAAACTTTGCTTTGCTCCCTTCACCTCTTCCAACTGCCTCTCCAACTCTGCATTAAGCTTACGAGCCTCTGCAAGATAAACAAATGGAGACAGTCAATCTAAAGGAAAATTCACAAAGCATGAAAAGTATAAAATAAAAAGTTGCTAATAAGCAACCTTCATGTTCGATCAAAACAGAGGCTAAGGTATGTTCCACTTGGGATTTTTGAGTATCTAAAGCACTAATCTGTGCTTCAACAGGAGTTATGGCAGTATCACCAGCTGTACAAGATAGCATATGTCTATCACGCTTTTTCTCAAGATGGATAAATTCTCGCTTGAGTCGAGCAAGCTCTTCTCTATAATCCTATGCTTGCGATAGCAGGGGAAGATGATCGAACTGCCATTCAATAAGTCCATCCTTCTGAGTTCGGAGCAGCTTGATCTCATCCGAACGAGTTAAAGCCACTTGCTTAGCATTATCTAGCATCGCACGAAGATCTACAATGCGATCTCTGTGAACATCCACATCAGTTTGAAGCTGAGCGTTCTCATACTCCAAAGTATCTATCTTGCACTGACGAGAGCTCACATTGAGCTTTAAATCACAAAGTTCTCTAGCATGTCTATGACCAATAATATCCATCCTTCCCTTCAGATGTTTGACGGTGGCTACCAATAGAAGGACTAATTCAGAATTCTAAAACCTATTATTAGGCCTAAAAGATAGATAAAAGAAAAAAAAAATACCTTCCAACTCTTTCTTATCCTGACGAAAGGACAAGGCTTCCTGCTTAGCCATCTCCACAGCAAGACGCAATTGCTCATTCTCGTGTTCCATAGCTCTGGCTCGCCTTCTGGCAAAGCGAGTCTCGGACAACATACCAACCCTAAGATTCTTGCTCTAAAAAACCAGACAACATCACTAGTTAGAAAATCTCTAGCTGGGGCATTAACAAAACACACACTATCAGAATATAGTCAAGTTTTAATACATACCGCCAGCACAAGCTGATGCTGAGAGGGCGTATCAAAAGAAGTTAAGATACGAGCTTGCTCGTCCTCGCTCAACCAAGCATACTAATCCGAGCATAACATCTTCATCGCCTCGGATCCCCCACCAAACACGGTGGAAGACGAACTAGAAGGAACTGTTGGAGCAAAAGGGAAACCACCAGTAAAATTACTTGGTACGCCAGTACTAACAGCACCACCAATACTTCCAATCCGAGCACCTACATCGAGGAAAGCACCCTTACCAGCGAGATTACTCTCCTGGGGCACCCTCACCTCCGGTAAGGTAGCAGCGCAATCAGGATTGATAGAATCATCCAACAAGGCCTGGTCAACACCATCAAAAAATTCATCACCAAGATCAACCATCTCATTCTCACCAAAATTAGCACCAATATCAACATCCAAAGCATGTTCTTCAACCACCACAGGAGTAGTAGATGGCCCAAAACCATCAACAACCCTCCTCCTCTGCCAACACAATTGAACAAAATCAGATGTTAAGGCATAAAATAGGGGCAAGGTATATATACGTTAAAACATTAAGACAATATTTTCTACCTTAGCATCCTCAATAACTCGTGCAGTTTGTGATGAACGCCTACGAGGAGGGACCAATTTAAGCTCCCATGGCATGTAAGGTGGCAGATGATTATGCATCTCGGGAATCCCAGGAAGAGCATTGCCAATCTCATCCCATCAAAAAATGTAAGGCCCCACGATGCGAAGAGGAATTAAAAACCACTTGGGATCATGAGTCTTGCAAAGTGTAAGATAGCTGGGATTGGGAGGATCCAAATCGGTCATAAGAGGAGGACCTCGGAGAGGATGCCGAGATCGAGAAATTCCAACTCCAAAGCCCTCAAATGTATCGGACTGTTGACACCAATAGTTCTCCACAAAAGTCGCAGGAGTATACAAATCCATCTGAGAAGGAATGAACTCGTTCTTCTCATGCTCAGTAACCTTGCCTTGGCTTCGCCGAGCACATTCTCGGGCGATCCTATAAAAGTTTCCATTAGGTTGAAATATACCTCGCTGGGGACTAAGCCGACAAAGTACCTCGTACTGGAAGGAGTCTAGTGGGCAATACAAAGGAAGATGAAGCCCAGCATCGAGATGACCTACCGCCACGATAATCTCGTTGGGACCGTAGGGATTATCCTCAAGGATCTTCTTTGTCAAGACGCCGGCTTGACCCTCCGGACTGGAAAAGGTGACTTGAAATATCTGGAGATGATGTTTAGTCTTCACCATCTCCAAGAAATCGGCATCAGACATGCCGGAAGAATGACTAGTGCCCAGAGTTCTCATCGGTCTCTTCTCAGCACTATAAAGAACGAACAGAAGAAAAGAATCAGAACTTATACCGGTAAAAAACCCACGAAAACAATAAAAAGAAGGAGAAGACGACAATGGCGATCCCAAATAAACTTCACAGTTGAAAGACAATGGCGAGAACCATTGATTAAAATAACCTTAAAAAGGAAAAGTAACCATGATGATCACATAAGAACTATACAGTTCAAAATAACGGTGTAAACCACCGATGAAAACGAAAAGAAAAACAAAGAAGAAGGACCATACCGTCTTGGAGGTCGAGGTGGAGAATTTCTCCCAGACATAATGAACTTCTTTATAGGAGACAAGAAGTTAAGAAGGAACAACAAAAGACAGAGGAGAGAAAGAATGAAAAAGTTCTGAACTCTGAAAACAGAAAATAAAGACATCATTCCCTTCCCCCAAAAGATTTTATAAGATACCTATGGAAAATCAACCGGCGCCTCAAGTCCAACAGTTAAAAACGCACTAAAAGTGCAGATGTGGCGATAAAGATGGGAAGGTTACAAAGTTTTCTTCCCATCATGCCTTTGGCAAGTTGCAAAGAAAAGGAGCAAAATGTGAGGGTAAATTACCCGATGGCCACGTGTCAACATCTCAAGTGATGGTCTCATGATAATACGATGAGATAAGAGCTTCGAATCATATTCTAAAAAGGTGATTTCGTCTGAATCGAGACACCTGTTAAAATGTTACATGAACGACGCGTGTAAGGAGTGGTATAATCAACTCAGATGGTCAAGTCTAAAAAGAAGGACTGCATTTAATGAAGGATAAGAAGAGGCGTGGACGAATCTACATCGTATCAGAAGGCTCGGGGGATCTATACTATAACCCAAGGATGATGAAGCACGAGGTTCCCCAAGAAAGAGCAACACGATGACGTACGGAGCGAGACGACTCGGAAGGAGAACCAAGCAGGTCATCACGAGGGATAGTATAGAGCTCGTCCGAAGCAATGAGAAGATGTACGATAGCTCCACCAGCTGGGCGAGGCCAGGCCTTCACGAGTCTAATTTGCCTATAAATACCAGTCCTTGTAGAAGGAAATGGACATGTAATTTTAGATGGTCTTTCTACAGAGAATTCCTGAGAGAGATCTAGAGAAAGAGAGAGTGAGAAATCTAAGTGATATTTGTAGCTCTTTCAAGGGTAAGACCTTAATCAATAAAGAAAACATCTTCTTTCCCGTGGACGTAGGTCTTCATGGCCGAACCACGTTATATGCTTGTGTCAATCTTTACTTTTCATGTTCTTTACATCTTGTTTATCTTTGAATCTTGCATATCAAGTAGTTTATAACCTTTAGATCTATTTGGGTGTAGCCATCATAAAAGATGCAACTACATCGGCATCTACCCTTACGGAGGACTGATTTTTAATTCGAGTTTCGATGTACCATGCTTTGGTGATTGCCAAATCTTCGGCAGAGTCAAACGATGCCATTGTGGAGGTATGAAATGAGTAGTTGTGGAGTATATTGAGCGAGAGGGAATAGAATGAGCAATTTTGGGGAAAATGGGGTCCAAGGATGAGGTCTCTATATATAGAGAAAGTCCCTAACGGCTATTTTTTTTTTAAAGTGAAATAATTTCGAATAATCGGTCTTCTCGAAGGTACATAAAATACGATTGTGTTTTTATGCCACCAAGAATCGGTCTTTCTTGTGACCAACATAAACCAATTAAAGACATGTAAAAAATTTGAATTTTCACCGACACTAATCAGTTTATATAGATGCATATGTGATCCGATTGTAGATTGAAAAACATACAGAAAAAA
>JAJJMB010004028.1:0-14096 GCA_023531105.1 Papaver atlanticum
AACTCCATCGCCTGCATCCACAAATCACATACCACCGTCGACAATGGTTCCATCATGATCTCTCTATGATCACCATCGGCAGCACAGCTACCCATTTGAACTCCAGAAGCAAACATCCTCCGTCTGTATTCAACCGGATTCTCGCCTGAAAATTTAACCTAAAACCGTAACTCAAGTTTTCCTGTGAGTCGGAGAAGGTGATGGCAGCCTGTAGTAGATTATCCGGGTGCCTTTAACAGTTCTGTACGTTCACAAATTCCGCAACTTTGACTCGCTTCGAAGGCTTGTAATTTCCTCGTATGATGTCGGAATGACTCACTTCTTTCGCCGTTGGCTTCGTCTTTTCGTCCTCTTCGAGATGATATTAAGTACTCCTAGGTTCGCACGAGTTCCACTTGGCCTTTCTCCGCTTTTAGATAAATTCTTTTATTGCACAAATATGTGCCAATTCACTTCTTTCGGATGATTCACCTAATAAAACACAAATAGAGAAAAAAAAAACACATAATATACAATAATTCACAAGAATATAAGCAATTGCTAGCATGGATTCGACACTAAATATATGCAAAATATGCACTTAACAAATTCCCCCATACTTGGCTTTTGCTAGTTCTCGAGCAAACTATCTAAAATACAACAACTCATTGTCGTTGAGGTCACGGTTGCACTTAGCATGTGCAACAGGCCTTTAAACCCTTAGGTGTCCCTAGTGGACGAGTTATAGTCTCGTGAGGGTTTACTAGAGATATACCCACAAAACCTACTTTTCCAACTTACTAGTTCTCCCAAATGATAGCATCCAGCGCGCTAAGAAGACATAGAGATTATGCACACTAGTCATAAGAAGTTAGACATATATATGAACACAATCTCATTCTTAAAAGTTGAGAGAGAAATAACCATCCCTTATTGAAAGAATCCGGGTTCGAGAGTGATCGAAAGTCTCGACACTGCCTCACCAGAAAGGGTGTTATGAAGTTGCTCTCAATAATAAACAACTTTTTTATGGGTCACAAATGTGTCCAGGTAGAAATGAAGAGAGAGTCCTGTAACACGTTGAATAGTAGGAAGGAAAAACCCTCCGAATTGTTTTGAAAACCCACATCTTTTATCATTTTGAAAACTGTTTTTTTTCTGACGATCTATAAGAAAGGAAATCAACCACTTAACGAAGGTGGGAATATGCTTACTTACCTCGTTATCCGTTCGACGTGCAGTTAGCACCACTCTCACAGCATCCATAGAAATGTCTTCGGTCTTCAATCCTTGTCTTCATCTTCGTCTTCGGTCTTCAACTCTTGATGACAACTCTTGAACTTCGTAAAATCTTGACAATGTAACTCTTTTTCTTCAAATCCTTGTTGCTTGGAACTTCATTATAAATATTTCTTCTTCCATTGGCTTTATTGAAAGAACAAAACTAGAAACAAACCACAATATGATACAACGAATTTTTCTTGTCTTTTTTTTTAAATATATATATGAGACAAGAAAAATAAATTAGATACAAAATAAGAACAAAACAAAATAATAAAACTAAAACTGATCCTAACAAAATTTTCTATCGTCTTTTTTTTTTTGTAAAGAGAAAATAAAACAAATACAAATAAAGATAAAATAAAATTGCAAGTACAAAGGCCATGGTGTAAGTACTTTACCGCTTGATTCTTAACAACTTGTATGTTTTGATATCATAAACTTCTTGAACTCTCATCTTGATAATTTTCGCTCTTGTACATAAGTCTTCAACATGTAGAAATTTTGTTCCTTGTCTTGTTGCTTTACTTGAATCTGAAATATGCTCATTTCTGTACCATTGCCTGTAAACCTTGAACGTCTTCAACTTTCCTTCGAATTTGTGATGCTCCCCTTGTTGATGATGATGGTGTTTCTATGGACCTGTTGGTGTAGAGAGAGATAAAGTGGATGGTGCTAACTGCGAACAAGATTACAAGTGGTATGTAAGTTAGCAATTCGATATCACCATCATGATTGATAAAATAGCACTCAAGAGATGAAAGTAGTTCTTCTATTGGTGGGAGGTTGGGTAGCTCACCATTCTACCCGAAATTAACGTACTGTGACACACACTCTAAAAGCACATATTTAGACACGTACAAAGAATTGAAGGTTGGTGCCTCACATGATGCAACAATAGGTAGTCTCCACTATAGGGGATCACAACTCTAATACCGAATTCAGTCTGCACCTCATTTCCCACTGGCATGGTTAAATCCAACTTTAACTCTCAAACAAGCAAGAAACCCGATCACGTTCTCTGGCATCTTTAAGTTCAGTCACTCTTGTGAGAATTTCGATGTAATCTTAGCGACATGTATACTATGTGACTCTAAACTTACTACAAGTTAGAGTTTTTTCATGCAAATATGTACAAAAAAGTGAAAAATCTATATGCAAAATACTCCCCCACACTTGAACTTCACATTGTCCTCAATGTGTAAAACTGAAAATTTTGAATTCTGACGTAACGGAAGATAAAACGCAAAAGATGTGCAAATTTGTAAGGAATTTGGAAAAAATACATTTCACAAAAGTTGTTCATCTACGTGTTTTCTACAAAGTGTCAAAAGGGAATAGTGTTTCGATAAATGGTCACACAGTTATGGTCTCTGTACTGAACTACGTGCAGTCTTAATTTTTCTGACGAAAAGGTATTCGTCATAATTTCTTCTAAAATAGATTCCGGACTCAATGAGATTAAACATGGGGATGCAAACATGATATGAAAACAATAAAAACAAAAAATAAAAGGGTTTAAGATACAAAACCTATGGGTTTCCTCCCATTTAGCGCTTGGTTTAAAGTCGTCAGCCCGACTTGGCATTCTCCTTACTACTCCTCCAGAGGGAGTAAATCCTAAAGTTCAATCACGTCTACATTCTCCGTAGGGAAGTTTTCGTAATACGGCTTCAGTCTATGGCCGTTGACTTTGAAAATTGTCCCTTTAGTGAGACTAGTAACCTCAACTGCACCATGAGGAAAAACATTAGTAACAACAAACGGTCCACTCCAACGGGACCTTAGCTTACCAGGAAATAGCTTAAGACGAGAATTAAATAGAAGAACTTTTTGATCCACAACAAAACTCTTTCGAGAAATCATTTTGTCATGGAAAAGTTTAGTCTTTTCCTTGTATATACTAGCACTCTCATAAACATCGTTGCGTATCTCCTCTAGTTCATTAATTTGTAGCTGCCTATGTTTTCCCGCTTTGTCATACTCCATGTTGCACATCTTTACCGCCCATAAAGCCTTATGCTCAATTTCAACTGGGAGATGACAAGCTTTTCCATAAACCAACCGATATGGATACATACCAATCGGTGTCTTATATGATGTTCTATACGCCCAAAGCGCATCGTTGAGTCTATAACTCCAATCCTTCAGTGTAGTGTTAACTGTTTTCTCAAGGATGGATTTAATCTCACGATTTGAAATTTCAGCTTGCCCATTAGTTTGTGGGTGATACGGTGTACCAATCTTGTGTGTAATGTTGTACTTCTTGAGGAGAGCATGGAAGGATTTCTTGAAGTGCGAGTCTATATCAATGATAACCACTCGGGGTGTACCATGTCTAGAGAAATATTCCTTCACAAACTCACAAACAACTTGAGAATCATTAGTAGGGGTGTCTTTAGCTTCCACCCATTTAGAAACATAATCCACAGCAAGAAGTATATAAAATTTTCCATTCGAATTAACAAAAAGACGCATAAAATCAATGCCCCACATATCAAAAATCTCGACAGTAAGAATAGGATTGAGTGGCATTTGATTCGAGCACCTAGATTGCCCGTTCGTTGACATCTATCACAAGATTTTCAAAAAGCATATGCATCCTCAAATAGGGTTGTCCAATAAAAGCCACTCTCAAGGACTTTGAGAGCCGTACGTTTTGCACCAAAGTGGCCACCACAAGCATAAGAATGACAAAAAGATAGAATTGACTAAAATTCAGAGTTAGGTACGCACCTGCGGATAATTTGATCAGCACCATATTTCCACAAGTAGGGCTCATCGCACACATACTGCTTGGTTATTTTCTTAAGATTTAACTTTTGAAAAGTAGACATTGTACTAGGTACTTGCCTTGTAACCAAATAGTTCACTATATCAGCATACCAAGGTGTTGTTTTTTTAATCGAGAAAAGTTGTTCGTCTGGAAAAGGATCCTATAAGGGAAGTTCTTCTTCGGAAACAACAAGTCTACTAAGATGATCAGCAACTGTATTCTCAACACCTTTCTTGTCTCTGATTTCCATATTGAATTCTTGCAGCAAAAGAATCCAACATATGAGTCTTGTCTTAGCCTCATTCTTTTTCAATAGGTACCGCAGTGCTACATGATCAGAATATACAATCACATTGGTACCCACCAAATAAGCTATGAATTTTTCCAATGCAAATACTATAGCAAGCAACTCCTTTTCGGTGGTCGAATAGTTTACTTGCGCCTCATTAAGGGTCCTAGATGCATAATAAATCACATGTGACCTCTTGTCTACTTTTTGACCCAAGACAGCTCCGACTGCATAATCACTTGCATCACACATTAACTCGAATGACAAACTCCAGTCAGGTGACTTAATAATTGGTGCAGTAGTCAACAATTCCTTCAATTTATCAAAGGCATCCTTGCACTCCTGGTCGAAGTTAAAGGCAACCTCCTTTTGCAGCAATTTGCACATCGGCATTGAGATTTTGGAGAAATCTTTGATAAACCTCCTATAAAAACCTGCATGACCGAGAAACGAGCTAATTTCCCTCACCTAAGTGGGGTATTGTAAGTTCCTAATCAAGTCTATCTTTGCCTTGTCTACTTCGAGCCCTTGAGAGGACACAATGTGGCCAAGTTCAATTCCATGGTTTACCATAAAGTGACATTTCTCCCAGTTTAAAACAAGATTAGTGTCTATGCATCTTTTAAGCACAAGTTCAAGATTATTTAAACAAATATCAAATGAATCACCATAAACACTAAAGTCATCCATAAATACCTCAACGATGTTTTCCACATAATCAGAAAATATACTGACCATACATCTCTTAAAAGTGGCAGGCGCATTGCAAAGACCAAACGGCATTCTTCTATATTCAAATGTACCGAAAAGACAAGTGAAAGTAGTCTTCTCTTGATCCTCTGGTGCAATAACAATTTGATTGTAGCCCGAATAACCATCCAAAAAGCAATAATGAGAATGTCCAGCTAACCTCTCTAACATCTGATCAATGAAAGGCAAAGGAAAGTGGTCCTTGCGGGTAGCCGAATTGAGCTTTCTGTGGTCTATGCACACTCGCCATCCTGTTTAAACTCTTGTAGGAATAAGTTCATCATCTTGATTTCTAACAATAGTGACACCTGATTTCTTAGGCACCACTTACACCGGATTAATCCATTTGCTGTCAGAAATTGGGTAAATCACCCCCACACTTAGTAATTTGAGGATCTCTTTCTTCACGACCTCCATCATTGGTGGGTTAAGCCTACGCATAGCATCATGTACTGGCTTGATATCATCTTCCATAAGGATTCTATGCATGCACATGGCTGGACTAATGCCTTTGATATCAGCAATTGTCCAACCAATAACTGTTTTGTGCTCTTTCAGAACCCTAAGGAGGCGTTCTTCCTGTGTTGCTGTGAGATTCTTTGTAATAATGACTGGAAGCTCTTCCCCATCACCCAATTAAGCGTACTTTAAGTGATCAGGTAGGGGTTTCAGTTCTAATTTAGGTATCTGCACAATAGAAGGTAAATGAACTTCATCAGTTACAGGTAAAGAGATATATGAAATATTATCTGTTCTAACATCTTGTGATGCCATTAAAGCACCACATGTCTCAAAAAACTCCTTGGGAATATCAACGTCCAAGTAAGGCACACCAAGTACATCCAAATCAATGTTATTTTGCAGCACAGATTCAAGTTCATCTTCATTGATTAAATCAAACATCTGTTGTGCCAACGAACCAATAACACCAACAGAAAATGCAGAATGGATATCACTTGGATAACGCATAGCTTTAAAAATATTGAAGCGTATAACCTCTTTGTCAAACTCCATAGTGAGTGTCCCAGTATCACAATCAATCTTCGTCTTAGCAGTCTTCATAAATGGTCTCCCAAGAAGTAATGAAGTAGACGAACAATTGTCCCCATTCTGCATATCCACAACAAAAAAATCAACCGGAAAGATTAGTTCATTCACTTGCACCAACATGTCTTCCACGAGTCCCTTAGGATATATGTTAGACTTATTAGCTAATTGAATGATAATTCATGTCTCCTTTAAAGGTCCCAGATTCAAAGAATCATAAACATCAGCTGACATCACGCTTATGGAAGCTCCCAAATCAAGCAAAGCACACTCAAACCGTTTGTCACCAATAGTAATTGGTACTGTAAAACCACCAGGATCTTTACACTTTGTAGGAATCTTCCTTAGCAACATAGCTGAAGCACTTTCTCCCACTTGAGTGACCTCGTTAGCAATCAACCTCTCATTCCTTGTGCACAAATCCTTCAGAACCTTGGCATACCTGGGTACCGTTCTGATGGCCTCAATAAATGGACTGTTGATATGCGCCTTGCTGAAAATATCCATAATCTCCTTGTCTAGAGCTTGTTTCTTTGACTTGGCAAAACGACTAGGAAAAAGAGGTGGTGTGGTAAAAGTAGGAACCATGTCCTTAGGTTGGCCGGTTGAAGTTGGCTTTTTCTTTGGAATAGTTTCCACCTCTACGTCCTTTTCTGAGTCGTGACTAACCTTTTCTTGTTGTTTCGGCTCTTCTGTTTGCTTCTCACTCCTCAAAAGCACATCATTTACATTCTCTCTTGGATTCACAAAAGTTTGTGATGGTAACTTTGTCGAATTTTGTGCTTTTAGTTCATTCATGTTTGTATCCAACTGTCCAATTTAAATTTGCAAGTCTTTTATAGCCATATCTTGTTTCTGCAAAATTGTATCTTGACGCTGAGCATTTGCATCTTGCTTTTGAATCATCATTTTCATCATCTCCTCTAAACTATAATTTTGAGTCTGCTGTTGAGGCTGAGGTGGAGGTTGTGGTCGGAATTGTGGTTGTTGAAAATCACTTTGTCGCCCATAAGGATTAGGAGCTGCAGCTTATTGATTTGCATAATTGAAATTTTGGTGATCTTTCCAACCTGGATTATAAGTATTAGAGTAGGGATCATACCTTGGCCTATGATTAGAAAACACATCATTCACTTGTTCAGACTCTTCTTCATAAGTAGGAATAATCACTGCTGCCATTCGTTGTACTACCTTCTCTATGTTGTTCATCCATTGCTCTGACTGTGCGGAATCTCCCATCTCGCTAACTCTTTTAACATTAGAGTTGTTTCTGGTGTAGAATTGTTGAGCATTGGAAGCCATACTCTCAATTAAACTGGTTTCCTGCGAGAGTGTCTTCTTAGTAAGTGTACCCCCTGCGACTGCATCAATCAAGTTCCTCTGTTCTGAAAGTACTCCTTCATAGAAATACTGAATGATAAGTGTTAGGAATATATTATGGTGTGGGTATCTTGCAAACAACCTCTTATATCTCTCCCAATATTCATACAGAGACTCCCCAGACATCTGTAGAATGCCACTAATCTCCTTACGAAAGGATGTCGCTTTGGAAGCAGGAAAATACTTCTCCAGAAATATCTTCTTCATTTCAGTCCATCTTGTAATACTCCCTGGGGGAAGATAATACAACCATTCTTTTGCTAAGTCTGCTAATAAGAACGGAAAGGCTTGTAGCATAGCTATATCCTTGTCTGCGGTTGTATGCCTTAGACTTGTCATTGTGTTCTGGAACTGCTGAAGGTGTCGATTTGGATTTTAACCTGGATGTCCCTTGAACTTTGGTAGATGATGAAGTAGATTCGACTTCAGCTCCACTGGTTAGTGATTGTAATGCACATTGGTTGCGAAACTAAGCATGGAGATGTCAACTCTCCTAACTTCCTCTCCGGAGGTGGAAGATCTCTCTCGTCGTCTGTATTAACCATCTCTTCTGTAGAAGGTTTTTGTTGCAACTGTGGACGTGCTTGTAGTACCGTTCCCTTGCGAGTTCGAATTTCGCACCTTGGGTAATCCCACTGTTTCGGTGCCATGGATTAAGTACCTGAAACAAAAATCTAGAAAACAAAAATCAAAAACTAAAAACAAAATCTAAAAACAAAAATAAAACTAAAAGAAACAACTAAAGCTACCGACTGCGCCAAAATTTGATGCGTGTCGTGGGTGCAACAAATTAGTGATCTTCATTTCACTCAATTAACAAGTAATATAATGAAAGTCAAGTTCGTTCCCACGAAGAGCAGTGAGATTTAGTTGTTCAAAAGGTCACAATGGAGGTTTTGTTTTAGATTTAAAAGTAAATAAACAAAGTAATTAAAGGATTAAGTTGTAAGCAATATGGAGAGAGATGATCGAGGAATCCTTCTTTGTTACTAAACCGTCAATGAGTTAATATATTTATCAATTCATCATTAATCATAGATTATTATCAACCGTGGAGTAACAACTAGCGCAGTGCTATCCCCTAAAGTCCTTTGGTCACTGGATACCGAAGCGCTCGAATATCAGATTCTATTCGTCCAAGCCACCAAGTAGTAGCGCACTCAAGGTGTAACTTGGTCGAATGCTTTATATTTTATGACTTAGGTTAATCTTAGTAGTTAGACTCTTAGCGCAAGGTCCACTTTCTAATGTTGTTCTACACGTGATTGCTCCACAGAATCCCTCTGCAAGGTCTAACGTTTTCTACTTGTGTATGGGTTATTCAACAATGACACGGATATCCTAACCCTTTACTAGTAATAAATCAATCATTAAACAACTATAGTTGGCCACCTAGAGCAATCAATTAATCAAGTTTGGTTATGTTAGGAAAGTCTTTATTGCTTGAGAGTCAAGTTTGTTAAATATATAAATAGGCTGTTGAGCTATGAATCGAAATATATCAATAAAGAGAATTGTTTGAGTTAAGTTTGTGTTAAGTTTTCATTAAGTCTTTGATATCATATTTTCTACATCTGGTATCAGAGCACTGGTATCAGATTTTAGGGCCGTGGGTATGAGTTGTTAAGTTGAAGAGTTTGAGTTTAATTAAGGTACCGGTGTTTGAAGGTAAAAACTTTGAACACTGGAGGTTGCAGATGGAGAATATTTTCATATACCAAGAGGTATGTGATATCATGAAAGATGGTTATGTAGAACCAGCAGAAGGAGTAGTACTTGAAGGAGTTGCGCAAACTCTTTTAACAGACAACAGGAAGAAGAATTCAAAAGATACATATATTCTTCATCAAGGTATTCATGAATCTCTCATGGATAGAGTTATTTACATTAAAGAAGTTAAAAGGGCATGGGATGGTTTGATAAGCTACTACAAGGGATCTGACAAGGTCAAGAAAGTTAGATTACAAACTTTGAAAAGAAAATATGAATTATTGCAGATGGAGACTACTGAAACAATATCAGAGTTCTTCTCAAAGACACTGAATCTTGTCAATGAGATGAAAGCTAATGTAGAGATTCAGCTATTGTAGAGAAGATCTTAAGAAGCTTGCCTGAGAAGTTTGAATCAAAGGTTACTGCTATAGAGGAATGCAACACAGTTAAAACTATGACTCTTGATGAGTTGTTGGGTTCATTAAAAGCTTATGAACAAAGATTACTAGAGAAAACAGCTACTGCAAAACAAGTTGAAGAGGCACTTCAGAGTCAAGTTATCTGGAGAAACAATCAAGGAAAACCTAATGCTGGATGTTTTCAAGGAAGATATAACAGTGGAGGGAGATCTAATACTGGAGGTTATCAAGGAAGAAAACCAGTTGATAGATAAAAAATTCAGTGTTTTAACTGTGGAGATTTTGGACATTTTTCTGTTGAGTGTAAAAAACCTAGAAATACAACAGCTAATAACTACAAGGCAAACTTCAAAGGTAATATTGCAGAAAGTCAAGAAGAAGAAAAGAAGGATGAAAACATGCTACTTGCATGTCATACAGCAGAAGAACAACCACAACTGAAGTGGTACTTAGATACTGGTTGTAGTAATCATATGTATGGCAGAAAAGACTTATTTGATAAGCTTGATGAGTCTGTAAGATCAACTGTGAAGTTTGGTAATAGTTCTACAATTCCAGTTATGGGAAAAGGAAGAATTGGAATTGTTCTTAAGAATGGTTCAAAGGCATATATCATGGATGTGTTTTATGTACCAGGTTTACATCAAAACTTACTGAGTATGGGACAACTATCTGAAAGAGGATACTCTATGAATATTTACAATGGTCTTTGTTTCATCAGAGATAAAAGAAGAAGGTTGATAGCAAAAGTAAAGATGGCCAAAAACAGATTATTTTCTTTGAATATTCAACATCAAAAGAAAGTTGCTACAACAGTAGTGTACATAATGATTTTTGGTTATGGCATAAGAGAATGGGACATGTGAACTTCAACAGTTTACAAACTTTGGCAAAGAAGGAGATGGTGTCAGGGTTACCTTTCATTGAACTTCCAGAACAAAGATGTGAGAATTGTATCTTTGGAAAGCAGCATAGAGATCCATTCCCAGTTAACAAAGCTAGAAGAGCTGAACAACAGTTGGAGATCATTCATAGTGACTTGTATGGTCCTATAAAAGTTACATCACATGGAGGTAATAAATATTTCATAAATTTCATTGATGATTATAGTAGGAAATCATGGGTATATTTACTTAAACAAAAGAGTGATTCTTTTCATGCTTTTAGAAGTTTTAAAGCATATGCTGAGAAACAGATTGGTAAGAGCATCAAGATATTAAGAACTGATAGAGGAAAAGAGTATACTGTAGTTGATAGTTTCATGGAAGAACATGGCATTCAACATCAGTTAATAGCTAGATATACACCACAACAGAATGGTGTAGCAGAGAGAAAGAATATAACTATAATGGAGATGTCAAGAACAATAAGAAGAACAAAAGATTTACCAAATAATTTTTGGGAATATGTAATTGACACAGCAGTATACTTACTTAACAGATGTCCTACAAATAGCTTGAATAATATGACACCAGAAGAAGCTTGGAGAGGTACAAGACCAAGTGTAAGATATCTGAAAGTTTTTGGGTGCATTGCATATGCACATATACCTAAAGAACTTAGAAAGAAGTTGGATGACAAGAGTGAAAAGTGTATTCTTGTTGGTTATAGCTCAGTAACCAAAGGATATAAATTGTTTAATCTAGAGACAGGAAAAGTAATTACAAGCAGAGATGTGATCTTTGATAAAGATTCACAATGGAATTGGAATACTGGGTCTGGGTCAACAAGGAATGTTGATCCACATACTGGATCAACAAGAAATGTTGATACACTTGCTGCTGTCAGAACAGTTCCAATTGTAGTTGAAGAAGAAGTGCAAACTCAAGACAATGTTGAAGAACATCATGAAGAAGCAAGAACAGAAACAATACCACAACAAGAAACTACAAGATCAAGAAGAAAATATGTTATACCTGCTAGGTTGAATGATTATGTAATATCAAGAGATGATGAAGACATTGATGAGGATGTGGTGAACTTTGCATTGTTTGGAGATTGTGATCCTGTAACTTATGAAGAATGATCTAAAGAACAAGGTTGGATTCAAGCCATGAATGAAGAACTGAAGTCAATTGAGAAGAATGACACATGGGAATTGACAAAACTTCCACCAGGAAAGAAACCTATTGGTGTTAAGTGGGTTTATAAAACAAAATACAAGTCAAATGGTGAAGTAGATAGACTAAAAGCAAGGTTAGTTGCTGAGGGCTATAGAAAAAGACAAGGAGTAGATTACTCAGAAGTATTTGCACCAGTTGCAAGACTTGATACAATAAGAATGATAATTGCTTTAGCTGCACATAAGCATTGGAAGATTTTTCAGATGGATGTTAAGTCAGCATTCTTGAATGGAGTTTTGGAAGAAGAAGTTTATGTTGAACAACCAGCAGGTTACATTATGGAGGGAAAAAAAAATGAGGTATATAAGTTAAACAAAGATTTGTATGGTTTGAAACAAGCACCACGTGCTTGGTATACAAGAATATATATTCTTATTTCATTAAGAAAGGGTTTACAAGATGTCCACATGAACATACTTTATATTTGAAAGCTGATACTCTTGGCAATCAAATCATAGTATGTTTGTATATGGATGATCGTATTTTTACTGGAAATAGTTTTGAGATGATCAAGGAATTCAGGGAGGATATGGTGAAGGAAATTGAGATGACAGATCTTGGTTTAATGTCATATTTTCTTGGTATTGAAGTACAACAAACTGAAAGAGGGATTTTTATTAATCAAAAGAGGTATGCAGAAGGAATACTAAAGCGTTTCAAGATGGATAATTGCAATCCAATCTTAACACCAGTAGAGAAGAGATTGAAGTTGACAAGAGAAGGGTCAGGAGAACTTGTGAATTCAACATATTTTAAAGGCCTTATTGGATGTCTGAGATATTTGACTGCTATAAGACCTGATATAATGTATGCAGTTGGATTGGTTAGTAGGTTTATAGAAGAACCTATACAATCACATTTACAAGCTGCAAAACGTATTTTGAGATATGTTAGAGGAACAACTAGCTTAGGAATTCTCTATAATGTTTCAGAAGATCCAAAATTGATTGGATTTACTGATAGTGATTGGGATGGTGATATAGAAGGAAGAAAGAGCACATCAGGTTAGGATTTCAGTTAGGAACTGGTTTTTTCTCTTGGTCATCAAAGAAACAAAAAGTTGTTGCTTTGTCTACAATAGAAGCAGAATATATAGCTGCTAGCAACTGTGCTACACAAGCTGTATGGTTAAGAATGATGCTGAAGTCATTGTTCCAAGAACATAAGACACCTACAACAATAGTTCGTGATAACAAGTCTACAATTTCACTAACTAAGAATCCTGTGCTTCATGGAAGGAGTAAGCACATTGATATTAAGTTTCATTACATCAGAGAGCTTGTTAGTAACAAAGAGATAGCTGTGGAGTTTTGTGAGAGTAAAGAGCAAGTGGCTGATATATTCACAAAGTCTTTGAAGTCTAATACTTTCATTTACTTGCGTGGAAAGCTAGGAATGATTGGCAAAGAGTATCTTGGTTTAAGGGAGGATGTTGAAGGTTAAACCAAGATAATAAGAAAATTACACTAAGGATCAACAAGTATTGTTGATACAGTTGATAGGGATCAACTATGAGAGTTGGCAGAGTTTGAGTGGGTCAACAAGTGTTGTTGACAAAGTGCATGGATTAACTAGTTTGGTTGACACGGTGGTAGGGTATTTAGAAGTAAACTTGGGTTGCAAGTTTTACTGGTTTTAGAGTTTGTTTACGTGAGAATTCTCTAGAAGTGTCTTTGTTAGAGTTTGGTTATGTTAGGAAAGTCTTTATTGCTTGAGAGTCAAGTTTGTTAAACATATAAATAGGCTGTTGAGCCATGAGTCGAAATATATCAATAGAGAGAATTGTTTGAGTTAAGTTTGTGTTAAGTTTTCATTAAGTCTTTGATATCAGATTTTCTACACTGCCGATCACCATCCTCCGTCAAACAACAGTAGCTTATGTTCCTTAACTGCTCAGCACTGCCATCATGATCATATCGAACATCATCCTTCGTTGTCATGCTATGCTAATGACAACAATGTCTCTCGCTGCCCTGTTTTCATCCACAAACTTGAGCTTGTACTCTTCATATATATCACTGCCAAGATTAAACACAGCTCACCTTCATCACCGGCTTAACTGCCGAGAATCACCAGCACCAATCATTGATAACGGCAGCAGCAACTTTAATCGATTCTTCTAACTCCAACAGAAACCCAATGATCTTCCCGAGCTCCATCACCAGCCACTGCCCAAACTTGAGCTTTCTATCACTGCCATTCCAGACAAAACCATTACCATCATTCCTCATAATCCATCGATACTGGCAGCAACCATTCAACTCGGGCCATCTCCATTAAGCGACCATCATTTGTATCACTTCTTAGTGTCCAGCTCCATCGATCACCGGTGCATCAAC
>JAJJMB010004039.1:0-20659 GCA_023531105.1 Papaver atlanticum
TGCATTAGTGAATAATGCCGGTGGGGAATAAAATTCATAGAATATTTGGGATCGTTGCTGTATGCACCATTCTGAGTGAATTTATATATATATATCCAAATATATTGAATTGCTCAATACATCCGTGAGCGAAGAGGTTTTTGCACTCATCACTTTAAAATGGCTTCAGTTCCTTTGCAGGATAACAACGCATTAAAAACAGGGTTTCACAATTTTGACCCTGAACCGAAAACCACCATCAACATTAAGTCCCGTGCTTAGTACGTAAAAGTGACATTGTTGCGGGGTAAGCACTAGATGGTGACAAATAAATATAAAACTTATGAGGAAAAGTAGACAGATGCTACCAGGAGAGGTGGGTCGGCTTGTCCTTGGAACATGGCACGAGGCGTCCAGATGAGCGTTCCCCAAGCATGATGTCGGTTGGCCTCACATAGATCAGGCAGACGGTTTGTTGGTATCTCAAACTGTATTACAAGTCCCTTGTACATCTGAGCATCGCCTGAGAGCGTGTCCAAGTTTTCCTAGTTTCGGTTGGCATGGAGGAAAAATGGAGGCGCGATGAAGCATTTCAGCCAACAAGTGCTAGGACTGAAAGGTTTGATGCCTGACTAAAGTGACGGAGGGGTGAGCATGAGCATCTCTCGGGAGAACGTGAACTCCTGGATATACATGAACACCCTATTCATGACGGCGTCATAATCCTCAACTCTGACGTGGAAGAACCGGAATACCCTCAAAAGGCTGTTGAAGCAGTTTTTGAAAAGGATGTCGGGGCAACTTCCGAAGAGTGTATAGGAGGAGTGGCATCTGGAGAAGATGTTGAAGCGGGCTTCGAAGTGAACGTTGGTGCATCTTCCGAAGAGGATGTTGAAGCGGCTTCTGGAGAGGATGTTGAAGCGGGCTCCGAAGTGAATATTGGTGCAGCTTCCGAAGACGATGTTGAAGAGGCTTCTGGAGAGGGTTCCAGTGAAGGCGCCATTGACCCTGGCGTTGATGATACTTCTTAGAAGTTTTTTGTAGTCTTTTGTTTCATGCGGCTGGAGCCAAAGATTCATCAAATAATAATCCTTCATTCATGCTGCTTTCATGATTTTATGTTTCCAGTTGGATGAATGAATGAAATCTCCCGACTAAGAAATCCAAATTCTTAGAAAGATCTCGCAATATCTTGAAACATTAGATGTAGCGCTCTTCGGTAGCCTGTGTTCATGATATTAATTCCTAAAACACGATTTTGCAATCTGATCTCTTCTCATTCTATTGAGGCGGCATGGCGGATAAGAAGACAGCACACGAATAGTAATGGATGGTAAGTCTGTGTTTTCTTCTCATGGGAAGAGACGCCTCTTCAAAAATAATATTTCCACACATGTAACGCTAGTAACAGCAATTTAGAGTAGGGAAAAATAACAATTATGGATCGACCAACCTTTTGTTTGATATTCCTCTTACAGATTACACGCTTCTTGAAGATTTGTGGCGTGCCGGCTAGGTATGTAGAAGCATGAGAGCTTTGCCAAGAATCTAGATACCCAATAAGCCACATATTGCTAAACGGATAAGAGAGGCCTTATCTTCAATTGACGACATGTGCAACGTGATTTCTGAAGAAGCAATTGCGAATTGGGAGTGTCACTGGGTACGTGCGCCACCTTCAGATTCGTTGCTTCCCGGTCCGTGAAATGATTTTCAAAATACGAAAATTGCATATTGAAGTGGACAAAACCTCCTCTAGGGATCACATCGATCAAAAGAGGTGGTGATTGAGAAACCGTCTCAATGTTGAAGCAGGCTGCTCTTCGGGATACGGTTCCTTCCAAGAAGAATCTGTTGCTGCTCGATGATTTCCCTTGAATATCTTGTTCTTTCTTTTTCCTTTACATATTCCCCTCTTAGGTATTTATTGAAAGATGTAAGGTGTTTCTTTCATGGTTGAATTTTTTATTTTATTTTTAGTTTTGAACTGATGGGTAATGGTTTTGTGAGGAAATGATATTCGATTAACTCATAAAATGAAATCCTAATTATGAATGCAAGCAATGCAGTCATTTTGGAGGAATTACAAATATTGCATGAAAAGGGGAAATGCTAAAGAAAACGGCGACGTGTCGTCTTAGTGATAGACGCATTTATTTGTCTATTTTCATCTCTATTGTGTATATTGTTAGTACCCATTTTTGTACTTATTTTGGTATTTTATCCCTTTGTAGGTGTTTTTGGAAAGATAAGCTTTTGCGGTGAAATTGGCTCGAAAAGTTGTTAAAGACACCTGGAAGGACATTTTCTATTCGAACACTCACTTTGGATAAGGGGTAACCCATTTCCAAGCAGCTACTAAACACATACCGGGACTGGATAGGGAGACTCCACTTCTTCACGTTTTAAAGAGAAAAAATTGGCGGGAAAAAATTGTTTCACGGAACAGATTTTAGGGTTGGAGTTTTGATCGATTTTTATGGAGATTAAAGGGCTGAAATTGATTGGGTTTACTCCTTAGGACTACACAGGCCTGGTAAAGTCTTTGGATTGAACCCAAATTGGCTAGAGATCGAATTAGAGCAAAACAGAGAGATAAGTTTACACGGGTCTATGATGGATTATTTTTGGAATTTTAGGGAGACTAAAGGCAAGATTTTCTTCCCAAAGCTTTATATCTATCTAAGGAAGAGTTTAGAATCAAAAGGAAAGCTCAGATACGCGTGGAAATCCGAAAACAAGAAATTGCCACAACTTTGCCGTGAAGAGAAATGAAGAGATTTGGAAGATTTTGGAGAGATTTAATCGGTCTTTTTGATATAAATAGGTGGTTTGGGTCATATAGAAGAGGTGTCGAAAGTTAGGGGAAGTTAAGAACACTACAGATCCGAAAAATCAAAGTTGTAGGAAACCGTCTGCTGCTGCTAAAGAACACGAAGAACTTCGACCCACACCGAACCGTCGCAGAAGCAGTCGTATATTCAACTACAGAGAGTTTCTATCGTTTCTGACTGTAATCGCCTAAAAATTTCAGCGACCATTACTTTCCTTACAAAAAGCTTTCTGTAACTACAACTCGTCCTTTTTAATAAAAACACCTTATTTGATCAATGAAATCAACTTTTGAGCATATTTCTAATATGAGGAGCTAAACCCCTTAGCCGAGGCAACGGAGGAAGCCATTTTTCCATGAAAAGTGGTATATTTCTATTTTAATTATTTTTGCAATCTTTTACATGATTATTTGCATAGAACTAATATTGGAAAATTGATTTTTATTGAGTGGTTGTGAATTGTTTTGATGGAACATGCTAGGTTTTAAAACTTTTGATGTTTCATGCTTTATGTTAACAATTGTTACTTCGAAAATCTATTAGAGGCAGTATGTTAGAATCATTTTAAAAGAAAGAATTGCATGAATATTGATTATATTGTATCACTTAATTGGTTAATGGTGGAATCCAAAATCTCGGTGTCTTTTTTTATAATTTTGATACAATTTATTTGAGTTATCTAATTTAATTGAAGTCTAAAAAAATCTTTCACAAGTTCGAGAAACGAATCTTTTTACCACTATCTACAAATCACATCAATTTTTGGCGCCGCCGACGCGGACTCGTTTTTAGGGTTTTAGATTTATTTTATTTATTTTTATTTTTTATTATTCTGTTTTATTTTACGTTTTTGGGTATTTGTCTTTTGTCTACAGGTTTTGGAACATAAATAAAAAAATTGAGCCAAGGAGTTTGTTGATTTCGTAAAGACTTGGAGCTAAATATTAAAGCGAAAATAACGGAAAAGAAGACAATTTTATTTTAGTTATTTATTTTTTTTAGTTATTTTTTAGTTATTTTTTAGGGTTTTGTTTATTTTAGAAGAAAAAAAACTGTATTAGGGTTTCTTTATTATTTTGTAATTTTTCTTTTCTTTTTTTTTTGACTTTTTGGACTCTGGACATTATTTTTATTTTTATTTTTATATACCCTACGGAAGGGTACCCTTAAATATAAAACTGTTTGCAGAGAAGGAGGATAATTACGATATTGTCTCTGCACCTTGGGTTCGTACACTGACACAGGAGTCAGTGGCCCGAGTCAACTACAATCGATTCATCCCCCGTCTGGAACGGGAGGTAAGATTCTGAACACTCGTGAATCCCCTGTCAGCGAGTTACTATATTCCTTAAGGTGCATATATGTTGAGTTTTTGAATACGGACATTTATTTTCCTAGTAAAGGGCAAGGCCTGGCCATACAAGATAAGGGTTCAGATTTCATCACCGTTCTCTTCTTGCCCGCCTTAGGAAAACAATACCGAACGCGAACCCAAGATTAAAATTTTGACTAGAACAAGACCGATAAGGTAACAAGCTTATAGGAAAGTCATTCAAAAGGATCGTATTGGGTATCTTGTTAGCCTAACTCAAAGTTCAGGAAGATTACTGTAAGTCGATTAGAGCCGCCTTGTAACCCAGGGAAGCGTTTCCAAAGAGGTGGGGGTATCAAAGCTCCTCTGAGCTTCCCCTACTTCTCTTCGACTTACTTTATTCGGATCGTTCTAGAGAGGTTTGCTAAAACTATACCTAGTTGCCTCTTGGAAGGATAGAAGCTGGTCTAGAAACAATCTAAGGGAGCCATCATGCTTGTTGTTTACTAGATTTTATAGGTTTGATTTGGTCAAGTCAGCCTTGTTTGTGATTGTTTAGAATTCTCTTGCAGTTAGAATGTCGAACTGGTATTACAATAGCCAATACAATGAATATCCGACTGAGTTTCAAAATGGACATTATTCATATTACGACCATAGTGTAAATAGTGGTTGGGAACACCAACCTTTTGAAGGTTATGGTTCATACCATGGTGAGCCCAATTACTATCCACACACACACACCGGTCGTTCGAGCAAGAAAATAAGGATTATTATAGTGTTAGTACCTCGTCTTTGGACAATACAATCAAACTGTTGAAAACTAATCCTTATTATGATCCTTCTGTTCCTATTTATGATCCTTCCGTATCTTTAGAAGAGTCTCTTAAGTAGTTAACTGAGCAAACAAATAGGTTTGTGTTGGAAATGAATAGACGAACTGCACCATTGAGTGAATTTTCTATAGAGGAATCCCTCAAGCAAATGGCTGAGACGAACGAAAGACTTGCTCGAAATAATCTTGATTTCCAATACAGTGTTTCCAATAGTACCCTTGAAAATGAGGATAGTTATTTGCATAATCAAGATGACGAGGTTAGCATTGGAAACACTAGTTTAGATGAGGTTCGACCATTTTCATGTTGTTACAATGATGATTATGACGAGGATAGTGTTGAAGAAGAATCTGAAATATGTAGGCGTAGTGATCAGGAATTTGTTACTCCAATTGAGCTTTATAATGATAATATTAATTCTAGTTCAAATCCAAATAATTTTAATAATTATTCACCTATTCAAAAGGACGAGGATTTAACTAGAGATACCCCCGTTTTAGACGAAGTAGTATTTCCCTTTTACGAAGCCGATGATGGTTTAGGGGAACGGGTTTATTCTGAAAATACTGTTTTAGAGTCCAAGGATTTAGAAACAATAGACTTAGACAGAGAACATGAACTCGTAGAGATGAGTGAGGATGAACCTGACTTAGAAGAATCAATTGACCATTTTCAGGAATATGATGACCTAGAAATTAGGGAGATTGTGACTAGTCTATCTAGAGACACTGAAAACTCTAAGTTTGGAGGTGATTATCATTCTCCATGTGCTTTAACTCTTAGAAAGGTCCCTTACTTTGGACTTGACATATGTGCCTCAACCATTTTAAAAGATTATCTTCAAACACGTTTTCCTGAACCTAGTGATGTCCATAAGGAAGTTCAGTTGATAGAAACCCATCCTCTAGTTGATGTGGTTTATCCAGGCTATGATACCCAGATCGATTTTGTTTTCCCACCAAAAACTTTTCTACCAATTGTGGGAATGTATGAGTTTAAAATGTGTCAGTTATTTAGTTTTGAGACTACACCTAAGTACTTTAAGAGATTAGAATTGACATATTTGATCAAGAATGACCATCACTTTCATTGTGGTCAACTTTGTAAGTCAAATCTGATTGACTTTAGGAATCCTCAATTATTCAGGTTATTATTGTGTGCTTCTAAGTTTTTAGTTGAGTTTTTCCAGACTCTTAAACCTGAACTTTTGGATCTTAGCTATGAGGAAATCCAACCCATGAAAATATTTTATATAGATCCTTTCATAGAGCCTGAACCTGAACCACAACTAGATGTAGTTGTCTTAAATAGGAAACTAGATAAGGGTATGCATTACATGTTCATTTTCTTGGCTTGTTGCAGGTTCCTTTTATTTGTGATAGCTTTATTTGGTTTTGATAACCCATAATTATTTCTGCTATTGCTATATGATTCGAGGTGACTAATCCCTTCTTAGTCTGGCTGAAGACTTTAAACTTAGCACTTCTTGGGAGGTAACCCATTCTCATGCAACACGGTAATATCTTTCCTTAACTCTTTTTCTTCAAATGGTAACAGTTTCTCCTTGTTCATGCTTTTAATTTCATCTTTAGAACATTGAAGACAATGTTAGGTTTAAGTTTGGGGGTATGGGAGAAACTTTTTTGTTGCATTAATAAACTCCAGAGCCTAGAAATTTATGCCTATTAAGGATGGCATTAACCAATCTAAGTGGATGGAAGCATTTTGGTTTTAGGAGTTGAGGGACCAATCTGAGTGGATGGAAACATCAATATAGAGTCTATTCATAAAAGCACGGATCTCAGGTGTTAGAAATAACATGATAGTTTCACCGTATCTCGGAATCATCTTATTACTTCTGTTTTTGTTTTTGCAAATTTCTATGTTGATGTCTGCTGGGTTGAAATAGGGTGATTGAGTTACTAGAAAAAAAAAGAAAAAGACCAAACCAATTAGACCAATCGGAATAAATATTAACACTTGGATAGCAATATGTGTGTGTTCTCCCTGTCTCCGTCGCCTAAACAAGCGTGGAACACAGGATCCATGGGAATTACCATGTAATCTGCTGACAAGAAGCACGCGCTTAGATCCAAAAGATCTAATCATGTCGTTAAAAAAATAAAAATAAAAATAAATAAAGGTTTATTATAAAGTCGACCACTGGTTCCCTTGTATATGCCAGCTGTGCTGGTGTAGATTTAGGATTGTCGACCACTAGTTCCCTTGTATATGCCAGTTGTGTTGATATTAGTCCAGACCAGTATCTCAATCCACTAGGTCATAGGTTCATCTTGGCATTGAAGTCCATTCGCCACCATCTAATTCTATATCCATCTTCTTAATCTATTCATGTGATTTGTTTGATTCCGGATATTGATGTCCATAGTGCGACTATCTGAGTAGAGCTCTGTCATTTATATATGAATTTTAGTATGCCTGAGTGCAAACTCGTATACAGCAATTGGAATTTCGCATCAGGGTACTTCTTCCCGTAATCAATAAGTATGCCAACCAAGGAGGTTCTTTAGTGCATTCCAAGGTTCTGCATAGATAGCTAGTGTCTTGAGTAAAGGTTTTATGGGTATATCTCTAGTAAACCCTCCTGAGACTATAACTCGGCCACTAGGGCCACCTAGGGGTTTAATGGCTTGTTGCACATGCTAAGTGCAATCGACGATGCCTGCGACAGTGAGTTAGGATTTTATTTCCTGTTTTTAATTTGCTCGGGACTAGCAAATAATAAGTTTGGGGGTATTTGATAGACGCATTTATGTGTCTATTTTCATCTCAATTGTGTATATTGTTAGTACCCATTTTTGTACTTATTTTGGTATTTTATCCCTTTGTAGGTGTTTTTGGAAAGATAAGCTTTTGCGGCGAAATTGGCTCGAAAAGTTGTTAAAGACACCTGGAAGGACATTTGGTATTCGGACTCTCACTTTGGATAAGGGGTAACCCATTTCCAAGAAGCTACTAAACACAGACCGGGACTGGATAGGCGGACTCCACTTCTTCACGTTTTAAAGAGAAAAAATTGGCGGGAAATAATTGTTTCACGGAACAGATTTTAGGGTTGAAGTTTTGATCGATTTTTATGGAGATTAAAGGGATGAAATTGATTGGGTTTACTCCTTAGGACTACACAGGCCTGGTAAAGTCTTTGGATTGAACCCAAATCGGCTAGAGATCGAATTAGAGCAAAACAGAGAGATAAGTTTACATGGGTCTATGATGGATTATTTTTGGAATTTTAGGGAGACTAACGGCAAGATTTTCTTCCCAAAGCTTGATATCTATCTAAGGAAGAGTTTAGAATCAAAAGGAAAGCTCAGATACGCGTGGAAATCCTAAAACAAGAAATTGCCGCAACTTTGCCGTGAAGAGAAACGAAGAGATTTTGGAAGATTTTGGAGAGATTTAATCGGTCTTTTTGATATAAATAGGTGGTTTGGGTCATATAGAAGAGGTGTCGAAAGTTAGGGGAAGTTTAGAACACCACAGAGCCGAAAAATCAAAGTTGCAGGAAACCGGCTGCTGCTGAAGAACACGAAGAACTTCAAACCACACCGAACCGTGGCAGAAGCAGTCTTATATTCAACTACAGAAAGTTTCTATCGTTTCTGACTGTAATCGCCTAAAAATTTCAGCGACCATTACTTTTCTTACAAAAAGCATTCTGTAACTACAGCTCGTCATTTTTAATAAAAACACCTTATTTGATCAATAAAATCAACTTTTGAGCATATTTCTAATATGAGGAGCTAAACCCTTTAGCCGAGGCAACGGAGGAAGCCATTTTTCCATGAAAAGTGGTATATTTCTATTTTAATTATTTTTGCAATCTTTTACATGATTATTTGCGTAGAACTAATATTGGAAAATTGATTTTTATTGAGTGGTTGTGAATTGTTTTGATGGAACATGCTAGGTTTTAAAACTTTTGATGTTTCATGCTTTATGTTTACAATTGTTACTTCAAAAATCTATTAGAGGCAATATGTTAGAATCACTTTAAAAGAAAGAATTGCATGAATATTGATTAGATTGTATCACTTAATTGGTTAATGGTGGAATCCAAAGTCTCGGTGTCTTTTTTTATAATTTTGATACAATTTTATTTGAGTTATCTAATTTAATTTAAGTATAAAAAATTCCTTCACAAGTTCGAGAAACGAATCTTTTTACCAGTATCTACAAATCACATCACTTAGGTATTGAAAGGTTTAAGCCACCTGGCATGTATTACTACGCCTTCTAGCTTGTCAACATTGATAAATTTGCAGTAGCCTCCCAAGATAATTTCTACTACTAGGTACGACTCATCTTCTGGGGAATTTGGCGGAGCAGGTTGGGCAGCGACCCTTACTACTATATCTCCAACTTGAAATGGATTTGGGCGTTGCACCGTTACTTGATTCTTAGATTCCCCATCTTTGACTGTGACAGCTTCTAAATTTTTAATAAAGTATTTTAAAGTCCAACACCCCATTCACATCTCCTAGTGACGGCTGGGTTGACGATCGGATCAAGTCCCCGTCCCTCGACGGAAGGAGGAGTGACTGATTGTAGAAAGGGTTGTTTAATAAGACTTACTTGGGTTCGTAATCTATGAATGTACATCGCCGGGATCTCTCCATTCAATTGGGTCACATTGGCAAGTTGTTGATACGGCAGCAAATAATCCTCAGGTTGGATGGCTTGTTGGAAATCCTTTCGGGTATAGACACTGGTAAAGGACATACTCCCAGCTTTGCTTTGTTTCCATGCACCCACGAGCGCCCCAGAACCATATCATAATTTGGGCATTCTTTGACAATATGAAATTTGGCGTGCGTTAGAGCATCTCCCACCTTGATTTCGAGATTGATGTACCTATAAGCTCTCTAGACTCCCCTTCTGAGTTTTTGATCATGGCTGGACAGTGAACGGGTTCCTGTTTTGGGATCTTTTCGGCCTTCAGAGTCTTGATGGTGACAACGTTGAATTCAGAGGCTGCGTTAATCAGCATGCTATCAAACTCGACACCCTTCAGGTGGGCAGTGGTCAGCAGTCCCCAGTTGCATTTTTCAGCAGCGCCTTCTAAGGGAGGTTGGGGCTTAGGAGTAGTTTCTCCGACTAAAAAAACTCGCTTGCCTGACACAATGCGATTGAGAGCTGCAAATATGTATTGTCGTTGTGCCTTGGAGAAATAAAGAATTTCACATACATGCTTCATCATATATTGCACGGTTTTGTGAGCAGAGTCCCCAGAAAGAGTGCATCTTCTTACTGGGAGAGGGTCTCTTTGAACTCCCTCTGTGCCTAGTTTTAGTTCTCCTGCATCTATTTTCTCTTTGAAAATGCTCTTCAATTTGTTGCATTCGTTGGTGGGATGATGGACGAACCTGTGGTAACGGCAATACTTGGGATTTGCCATCTCTTCCTCAGTTGGTGGGCGTCTGATAGGAGGTAGTTTGATGGCGTCATCTTGAATCCATACTTCCAGGAGTTAAATGACTTCATTCATTGGAAATGGGAAGTATGGAGCAGTATCTCCAGTTTCTTGTTGTTGCACATGAGTCTTAGCTGCGGCTTTCCGGGATGGAGTTGTCTGCGCTGGTGCTGTACGCTTGGGTTGTTGTTCCGCTGCTAGAGCTTTCCTTTTCCATCCTTCACCTACTATGCTTACAGAAGGACCGGTGTTATATTGCTTGTTGATGAGGCGCCTGTTTCCTCGAGTTTCGAGCGCATCTTCACCTCTGGTTGGTCTGGTTCTTTCCAACAGTGCAGGTGCTGTTGTAGCTGACCGCTTAGCAGCTTCATGGAGTTCAGAGAATGTCTGGAAATGCAAGTTTTACAGTAAAGCACGATAGATGGGAACCATACCGTTAATGCATGACTCTACCAGCTATTGTTCGGTCACATTTGGGTCGTGATAATCCAACGCCTGAATTCTGAACCTCATGACATAATAATTTGGATGCTCGTTGTTTCGTTGAAACATTCTTCGAAAGTCTGAGAAGGTGATTTTCTCAGACACAAAGAAATATTTCTTATAGAAAGCGGTGACCATCTCATACCAGTTGGATATGTTGTTTAGTGCGATGTTGTTGTACCAGGTGTACGCTCTTCAGGTAAGCGACTTTGAAAATTCTTTCAGGCGAAGGACATGATTGTATTCGTGTTCTCCCAAGCATTCAAGAAAATGAGAGACGTGTTCACGAGCGTTACCAATACCATCATAGAAGGAAAACTGAGGAGAGGAGTATCCTCTCGGGAGAGGAACTCTTTGCACATCAGTAGGATACGTAGGTTGGTGCTGGTGCATGTCCACCGGGTTTTCCTTGCCTCGATTTTGGAGGAGACGCTCCATATCCTCACGTGTGATGAAGTTGGGCGGCTGATTTCTTTCTCGTGAGCGTTCAGGAGCAACACGAACCTCCTCATCTATGAAGGCACGCCCTATTGAAGTGATTACGCTTGGAGTGTTTAAAGACTCCTTATTGGCTCCATGGGTTGATGCGGCTCTTGTAGTATTCACTCCGTTAGCGTCTTGAGGAAAGTGAGTACCTCTTTCTGAGTTGTAGCCATATCCGTCTGAGCCTTAGTGAGGACTTTTTGTCTTTCCATTAAATCAACAATGGTGATAGGGGGTTGGCTTCCTCTTGCTCCTCAGGTCTCTCGTCCCAATGAAGAAATGGTGGTAGCCCTGGTTACGATTGGAGGTATCATGCTCGAAGAAATATTAGGAGTAGCAGCGGCTCTGGCTCTGGTAATAGGAGGCGTCACACCAGAGGGGATGCTTCCGGAGTTACTGGTGTTGGTGCTAGGGGATGTAACACCGTGCGATGTGTTGACTGTACTGGAAGACGGTACATTGGTGTTAACGGCAGGGATATTGGCACCAGGAATGTCATCAGCACCCGTAGCATCAGGATTGGTAACTGACCAAGACCTAAGATTTACCATCTTGAATTTGAGAAAATTGAAATGAAATTGAAAATTGATCTTGCAACCGAGAGATTAATATCCCACTGTGGTCGCCAGTTGTTTTGGGGGTAAAAACTGATTCTACATATTTTGGTAAATTTGGGTATGCTGATGAGAAGCGAATTCAAACCCTAAACAAATGTACTGCACATGAGTACTTTTAGATTCGAGAGATCAATTTGTAAGACTCTGGCCTAAACCAAGAAATGGTCGTTCCATATTCAATTCGGTCACAAAGTGAAGGAGAAGGGTTGTTCTTAGGGAAGGAAGCGAAGAATGTGTTTGAGATCAGAATGTTAAATTATGAAGGTGTGGCTGTTTTATGACTTGTATCAGAATATGGAACTGGCTCACAGAACATAAGCTATCAGTTCTTGGTGTTTTCTGGATACTTGTGTTGATAACACTTGTGTTTGAAAATAGGTTGAAAAACCTATTTATATAAGTCATTGAGCGCACCCCTGATCTCATAGGAAGTGGAGGCAGTTAAGTAGTGGAGAATTGGGATTGTACAAAAGGTTGTTATCATCACGTTTTCATTATGAGGGAAGACTGGTCACCCTTTCACCCACTACTCTCATTACTGTTAACCGTCCGTCATTTCCTGACACTTTCTCGTAATGGGCGCGTTGCACGCCGCATGCTATAAACTGCCAGACAAATACCCCAGTGAGCGTCCCCTAGTTTGTGACATGTTTGATGTCTCGAGTAATGGGTCAAGTCGTGAGACTTGTCGCTAAAAGCAGCACATAGTGCTTCTTAGGTCAAATATTTATGAAGCATCGTTTATAATTGATGCGTATAAAGCATTGTTTATAATCGATGCGTATAAAGCATTGTTGTTTTAAAGATCGTCTGAGTTAGTCGCAGATCTTAATGTCTTAAAAGGAGCATGACCAGTCATTTTCATGGAGTTGGTAGGAGCCACGCGTGCATCCCAGGGTTTGGCCGGTCGGTCCCTATGAGAGAGTGGAAGCTGGTGGCCATTCTAACATCCTATCGGTCGATCAAGATTTGATCTGGGCCGGTTAAATTGGCTAGCCAAGTTGAGTGGCTGAGATGATTTGCGGCAGTTGATGGCTGCCATTGGATTATGAAAGCAGTGCAACTAGCCTCTTTTGGGTGATCGTTCTGAGGCCACATGAGCAAGCCATGGCTTGGCCGATTGCTCCTCATGGAAGAGGGGTGGCCGGTGATCACAGTGCCACACTGTTGTCCATCTATAATCCGATCTAAGATGTTCGACCAAGATGGCGAAGATGGACGGACACGATTGATTTGCGACAGTTGCATAACACCATTTATTCAATTTAGGGTTTTTTAAAAATCGCACGATCACCCTTCTTTCGGCGAGCGATTTAACGTGTTTCTGGTTTTCCGTGGGAAAGTTGATTGACCAAGAATGTAGTTGGGTCACCGGTGAACACGCCAGTACCCTTTTGATCATTCGATGGAAGATGTAAACCGTCCAACTAGGCTAGCTAAGTTGGACGTATGTGATGAATTTGAGACCGTTATGGTCGGTCTTGGCTCGTTTGAGCTCTTTTTATCAGTACGATCACCCATGTTTTGTCTAACGTTTGAGGGTGTTGTAGGTGAACTACATGGATTCCGACCGGTTGGGACGTTAGTGGGCCCGCCGGTGGTTATCATGATGATCGCCTAGTTTCGCTAAGAGTAGGCTAGGCTTGTTGAATTGCGTGGCTAAATATTTTGGCCATGGTCGTTTTTTAAGACTGACATGGATAGTCTAGATTTTCCTTAAGGAATTTAAACGCGTCGATCGAGCTAACTTTTAATTAAAAGTATGTCGACACGCCGATCTCTTTGTCAAAGAGTGGTGTTGCCTGCGTGAGTGTTTTTCATGCAGGTCTCAATACTGACACTTCGGGAGATTCATGCTATTCCACTGCGAGTGAACATTAATTGCAATGTCATGCCAATATTGAGAGTTCGGCTGGGAACATAGCATAGGAAAATACCAGGCAAGTCAATGCATTAGTGAATAATACCGGTGGGGAATAAAATTCACAGAATATTTGGGATCGTTGTTGTATGTACCATTCTAAGTGAATTGATATATATATATGTCCAAATATATTGAATTTCTCAATACATCCGTGAGCGAAGAGGTTTTTGCACTCATCACTTTCAAATGGCTTCTGTTCCTTTATAGGATGACAGCGCATTAAAAACAGGGTTTCACAGTTTTAACCCTAAACCGAAAACCACCATCAACATTTAGTCCCCTTCTTAGTACGTAACAGTGACATTGTTGTGGGGTAAGCACTATATGATGACAAATAAAGATAAAACTTATGAGGCAAAGTAGACAGATGTTACCAGGAAAGGTAGTTCCCCTAGCATGATGTCAGTTGGCCCCATGTAGATCAGGCAGACGGTTTGTTGGTATCTCAAACTGCAATACAAGTCCCTTGTACATTTTAGCATCGCCTGAGAGCTGTCCAAGTTTTCCTAGTTTCGGTTGGCATGGAGGAAAAATGGAGGCGCGATGAAGCATCTCAGCCAACAAGTGCTAGGAATGAAAGGTTTGATGCCTGACTAAAGTGCCGGAGGGTGCAGCATGAGCAGCTCTCGGGAGAACGTGAACTCCTGGATATACATGAACACCCTATTCATGATGGCGTCATAATCCTCGACTCTGATATGGACGAACCGGAATACCCTCAAAAGGATGTTGAAGGTGTTTCTGAAAAGGATGTCGGGGCAACTTCCGAAGAGTGTATAGGAGGAGTGGCATCTGGAGAAGTTGTTGAAGCGGGCTCCGAAGTGAACGTTGGTGCATCTTCTGAAGAGGATGTTGAAGCGGCTTCTGGAGAGGATGTTGAAGCGGGCTCCGAAGTGAATGTTGGTGCAGCTTCCGAAGAGGATGTTGAATCGGCTTCTGGAGAGGGTTCTAGTGAAGGCTCCATTGACCCTGGCGTTCATGATACTTCTTAGAAGTTTTTTGTAGTCTTTTGTTTCATGCGGCTGGAGCCAAAGCTTCATCAAATAATAATCCTTCATTCATGCTTCTTTCATGATTTTATGTTTCCAGTTGGATGAATGAATGAAATCTCCCGACTAAGAAATCCAAATTCTTAGAAAGATCTCGCAATATCTTGAAACTTTAGATGTAACGCTCTTCGGTAGCCTGTGTTCATGATATTCATTCCTAAAACGTGATTTTGCAATATGATCTCTTCTCATTCTATTGAGGCGGCATGGCGGATAGGAAGACAACACACGAATAGTAATGGCTGGCAAGTCTGTGTTTTCTTCTCATGGGAAGAGGAGCCTCTTCCAAAATAATATTTCCACACATGTAACGCTAGTAACAGTAATTTAGAGTAGGGAAAATAACAATTATGGATCGACCAACCTTCTGTGTTATATTCCTCTTGCAGATTACATGCTTCTTGAAGATTTGTGGCGTGCCGACTAGGTATGTAGAAGCATGAGAGCTTTGCCAAGAATCTAGATACCCAATAAGCCACATATTGTGGGCTAAAATGATGAGAGAGACCTTATCTTCAATTGACGACATGTGAATCGTGATTTCTGAAGAAGCAATTGCGAATTGGGAGTGTCACTGGGTACGTGCGCCACCTTCAGATTCGTTGCTTCCTGGTCCGTGAAATGATTTTCAAAATACGAAAATTGCATATTGAAGTGGACAGAACCTCCTCTAGGGATCACATCGATCAAAAGAGGTGGTGATTGAGAAACCGTCTCAACGTTGAAGAAGGCTGCTCTTCGGGATACGGTGCCTTCCAAGAAGAATCTGTTGCTGCTCGATGATTTCCCTTGAATATCTTGTTCTTTCTTTTTCCTTTACATATTCCCCTCTTAGGTATTTACTGAAAGATGTAAGGTGTTTCTTTCATGGTTGAATTTTTTTAATTTTTGTTAGTTTTGAATTGATGGGTAATGTTTTTGTGAGGAAATGATATTCAATTAACTCATAAAATTAAATCCTAATTATGAATGCAAGCAATGCAGTCATTTTGGAGGAATTACAAATATTGCATGAAAAGGGGAAATGCTAAAGAAAAAGACGACGCGCCGTCTTAGGTATTGAAAGGTTTAAGCCACCTGGCGTGTATTACTACGCCTTCTTGCTTGTCAGCATTGATAAGTTTGAAGTATCCTCCCAAGATAATTTTTACTACTAGGTATGACTCATCTTCTTGGGAATTTGGCGAAGCAGGTTGGGTAGCGACCCTTACTACTATATCTCCAACTTGAAATTTATTTGGGTGTTGCACCGTTACTTGATTCTTAGATTCCCCATCTTTGACTGTGACAGCTTCTAAATTTTTAATAAAGTATTTGAAAGGCCCAACACCCCATTCACATCTCCTAGTGACGGCTGGGTTGATGATCGGATCAAGTCCCCGGCCCTCGACGGAAGGAGGAGTGACTGATTGCAGAAAGGGTTGTTTAATAAGGCTTACTTGGGTTCAGAATCTATGAATGTACATCGTCGGGCTCTCTCCAGGCAATTGGGTCACATTGGAAAGTTGTTAATACGACAACAAATAATCCTCAGGTTGGATGGTTTGTTGGAACTCCTTTCGGGTATAGACACTGGTAAAGGACATACTCCCAGCTTTGCTTTGTTTCCATGCACCCACGAGCGCCCCAGAACCATATCATAATTTGGGCATTCTTTTACACTATGAAATTTGGCGTGCGTTAGAGCATCTCCCACCTTGATTTCGAGATTGATGTACCCATAAGCGTCTCTAGACTTCTCTTCCGAGTTTTTGATCATGGATGGACAGTGAACGACTTCCTGTTTTGGGATTTTTACGGCCTTCAGAGTCTTGATGGTGATAACATTGAAGTCAGAGGATGCGTTAATCAGCGTGCTATCAAACTCGACACCCTTCAGGTGGGCAGTGGTCAGCAGTCCCCAGTTGCATTTTTCAGCAGCGCCTTCTAAGGGAGGTTGGGGCTTAGGAGTAGTTTCTCCGACTAAAAACAGTCGCTTGCTTGACACAATGCGATTGAGAGATGCAAATATATCTTGTTGTTGTGCCTTGAAGAAATAAAGAATTTCACATACACGCTCCATCATAGATTGCACGGTTTTGTGAGCAGAGTCCCCAGAAAGAGTGCAGCTTCTTACTAGGAGAGGGTCTCTGTGAACTCCCTCAGTTCCTAGTTGAAGTTCTCCCGTATTTATTTTCTCTTTGAAAATGCTCTTCAATTTGTTGCATTCGTTGGTGGGATGATGGACGAACCTGTGGTAACGGGAATACTTTGGATTTGCCATCTCTTCCTCAGTTGTGGGCGTCTGATAGGAGGTAGTTTGATGGCGTCATCTTGAATCCATACTTCCAGGAGTTCAATGACTTCATTCATTGGAAATGGGAAGTCTGGAGCAGTATCTCCAGTTTCTTGTTGTTGCACATGAGTCTTAGCCGCGGCTTTCCGGGATGGAGTTGTCTGCGCTGGTGCTGTACGCTTGGGTTGTTGTTACGCTGCTAGAGCTTTCCTTTTCCCTCCTTCACCTACTACGCTTACAGAAGGACCGTTGTTATATTGCTTGTTGATGAGGCGCCTGTTTCCTCGAGTTTCGGGTGCATCTTCACCTCTGGTTGGTCTGGTTCTTTCCAACAGTGCAAGTGCTGTTGTAGCCGACTGCTTAACAGCTTCATGGAGTTCAGAGAATGTCTGGAAACGAAAGTTTTATAGTAAAGAAAGATAGATGGGAACCATACCGTTAATGCATGACTCTACCAGCTGTTGTTCGGTCACATTTGCGTCGTGACAATCCAACGCCTGAATTCTGAACCTCTTGACATAATCATTTGGATGCTCGTTGTTTCGTTGAAAAATTCTTCCAAAGTCTGAGAAGGTAATTTTCTAAGACACAAAGAAATATTTCTTGTAGAAAGTGGTGACCTTCTCACACCAGTTGGATATGTTGTTTAGTGCGATATTGTTGTACCAAGTGTACGCTCTTCCGGTAAGCGACTTTGAAAATAATTTCAGGCGAAGGACATGATTGTATTCGTGTTCACCCAAGGATTCCATAAAACGAGAGACGTGTTCACGAGCATTACCAGTACCATCATTGAGGGAAAACTGAGGAGAGGAACTATTTGCACATAAGGAGGATACGGAGGTTGGTGCTGGTGCATGTCCACCGGGTTTTCCTTGCCTCGATTTTTGAGGAGACTCTCCAGATCCTCACGTGTGATGAAGTTGGGCGGCTGATTCCTTTCTCGTGAGCGTTCAGGTGCAAAACAAACCTCCTTATCTATGAAGGCACGCCCTGTTGAAGTGCTTGCGCTAGGAGTGTTAAAAGACTCCTTATTGGCTCCATGGGTTGACGCGGATATTGTTGTAGTTGCTCCGTTAGCGTCTTAAGGAAAGTAAGTACCTCTTTCTGAGTTTTAGCCATATCCATCTTAGCCTTAGCGAGGACTTCTTGTCTTTCCATCAAATCAACAATGGTGATAGAGGTTGGCTTCTTCTTGCTCCTCAGGTCTCTCGTCCCAATGAAGAAATGGTGGTAGCCCTGGTGACGATTGGAGGTATCATGCTCGAAGAAATATTAGGAGTAGCAGCGGCTCTGGCTCTAGTAATAGGAGGAGTCATACCAGAGGGGATGCTTCGGGAGTTACTGGTGTTGGTGCTAAGGGATGTAACACCGTGCGATGTGTTGACTGTGCTGGTAGGCGGTACATTGGTGTTAACGGCAGGGATATTGGCACCAGGAATGTCATCAGCACCCGTAGCATCAGGATTGGTAACTGACCAAGACCTAAGATTCACCATCTTGAATTTGAGAAAATTGAAATGAAATTGAAAATTGATCTTGCAACCGAGAAATTAATCTCCCACTGTGGTCGCCAGTTGTTTTGGCGTAAAAATTGATTCTGCTGATTTTGGTAAATTTGGGTGTGCTGATGAAAAACGAATTGAAATCCTAAACAAATGTACTGCATAGGAGTACTTTTAGATTCGAGAGATCAATCTGTAAGACTCTGGCCTAAACTAAGAAATGGACGTTCCAAATTCAATTCGGTCACAAAGTGAAGGAGAAGGGTTGTTCTTAGGGAAGGAAGCGAAGAAGGTGTTTTAGATCAGAATGTTGAATTATGAAGGTTTGGCTGTTTTATGACTTGTATAAGAATGTGGAACTTGCTTGCAGAACGTAAGCTATAAGTTCATGGTGTTTTATGGATACTTGTGTTGATAACACTTTTGTTTGAAAATAGGTTGAAAAACCTATTTATACAAGTCATTGAGCGCACTCCTGATCTCATAGGAAGTGGAGGCCGTTAAGTAGTGGAGAAGTGGGGTTGTACAAAAGGTGGTGATCATCACGTTTCCATTATGAGGGAAGACTGGTCACCCTTTCATCCTTTCACCCACTACTCTCATTGCTGTTAACCGTCCGTCATTTCCTGACACTTTCTCATAATGAGCGCGTTGCACACCGCACGCTGTAAACCGCTAGACCAATACCCCAGTGAGCGTCCCCCAGTTTGTGACATGTTTGTTGTCTCGAGTAAATGGGTCAAGTCGTGAGACTTGTCGATAAAAGCAGCACATAGTGCTTCTTAGGTCAAATAATAAAATTGTTCGAGGAATCAATATTTATGAAGCATCGTTTATAATTTATGTGTATAAAGCATTGTTTATAATCGATGCGTATAAAGCATTGTTGTTTTAAAGATCGTCTGAGTTAGTCGCAGATCTTAATTTCTTAAAAGGAGCATGACCAATCATTTTCATGGAGTTGGTAGGAGCCACGTGCGCATCCCAGGGTTGGCCGGTCGGTCCCTATGAGAGAGTGGCAGCTGGTGGCCATTCTAACATCCTATCGGTCGATTCATATTAAATCTGAGATGATTTGCGGCAGTTGATGGCTGCCGTTGGATTATGCAAATAGTGCAACTAGCCTCTATTGGGTGATCGTTCGGAGGCCACATGAGCAAGCTGTGGCTTGGCCGATCGCTTTTCATGGAAGAGGGGTAACCGGTGATCACAGTGCCATGCTGTTGTCCATCTATAATCCGATCTAAGATGTTCGACCAAGATGGCGAAAATGGACGGACACGATTGATTTGCAACAGTTGCATAACACCATTTATTCAATTTAGGGTTTTTTAAAAATCGCACGATCACCCTTCTTTCGGCGAGCGATTTAACGTGTTTCTGGTTTTCCGTGGGAAAGTTGATTGACCAAGAATGTAGTTGGGTCACCGGTGAACACGCCAGTACCCTTTTGATCATTCGATGGAAGATGTAAACCGTCCAACTAGGCTAGCTAAGTTGGACGTATGTGATGAATTTGAGACCGTTATGGTCGGTCTTGGATCGGTTGAGCTCTTTTTAACAGCGCGATCACCCATGTTCTGTTTAACGTTTGATGGTATTGCAGGTGAACTACATTGATTCCGACCGGTTGGGACGTTAGTGGGCTTGCCGGCGGTCATCATGATGATCGCCTAGTTATGCTAGGAGTAAGTTAGGCTTGTTGAATTGCCTGGCCAAATCGTGTGGCCGTGGTCGTTTTTTAAGACTAACATGGACAGTCTAGATTTTCCTTAAGGAATTTAAACGCGTCGATCGAGCTAACTTTTAATTAAAAGTGTGTCGACACGCCGATCTCTTTGTCAGAGAGTGGTGTAGCATGCGTGAGTGTTTTTCATGCAGGTCTCAATACTGACACTTCGGGAGATTCATGCTACTCCGCTGCGAAT